>VUQR01007833.1:19401-39886 GCA_015108515.1 Hemichromis elongatus | reverse complement strand
CCCCCCCCCCAGGTGCTTTCCTCTCTGTACTTCCTCCCTATTTCTCATTATGATCTCTCTTTTAACCTCACAAATGACACAGCACTTTATGATTCAGCACACTTTCGGTGTGTGTGCATGCATGTGTGTGTGTGTGTGCGCGCGCCTGCAATTATGCACCAGTGTCCCTACATGACACCAGGGCAGAGACCTTAAGGCACCGAATACTTGGCATTGCCTATTCTGAGACAGGTGAATCGAGTCCACGGGACTCTGCAAACACAGTCCCAATAATCTGCTTTGGCACCAAGCTATTTGTTGCTATCACGGCAGACTACAGTACACGATGGCTCATAGAACACTACGGCCTTTTTCACCTTACTGTTTCAGTACCTCGTTTTTATTATCACTAAGAAGGTTATATCTTAATTTTCAGTGCCTGTAGTACTTAATTGAATAATCAGTTGTATATAAAGAATCCTTTATCTAGCAAAGATGCCTTCTTTTTCTTGTTTGGTAAGTTTATTTGGACAGTATTTATTATTTTTTTTAAAAAGAGCTAATATTTAATTTTTGAAAGTTTAGCTGTTTTCTGAGTTACTACTTGACATGGCTGATTGTTTGCGAGCCTGTGTTTAATTCACTGTGCATTATTTGAAATGAACTACAGACAGCAGTCTGATATCTGTTCTCACTTTAATTTAGCATACCGATCAAACTGAAACATAAGCCACTGATGAAAACACAAACTGACAAACATCAGCGTGTTCACATATTTTGTCTGAAGATGGCAGGGTATAAAAGGGTATGCTGTCAGGCTGTCATACAAATAGCATGGGATATTTCAGTGGAGACCAAATATAGTCAGGGAAATGTAGTTAAAGCCTCTTCTTCAGTGAACTGGATACTCGGGTCAGTTGGCTCACATTTTCCCCCCTTTCATATCAATTTACCGACAGTGAATTAAGCACCTTTGCTTAGGACGACAGATCCCTACAGGCAGATTCTAATTAATCAGATCACTTGCATCACGTTCTGCAGTCATCCGGAGCAGAGACTACATACTGTTCATGTTTTTATTTTTGAAGTATACAACTAAAAAGCCTGAACCAGCGGTGTTTCCAGATAAAGTGCATTATTAATAATATCAGGTTACATCTTTCAGGAAGGGAATTAAAAGGACAATTTTGCGTATTCGGTAACATGGATACTCACAGAAACAGGTTGTACTATCACTCTGTGCCTCCAGTGCTGACAAAGTGAAGGTGCACATGGGAGTCGACGCTTCCTACAAGCAACTGGTTAGTGTCTCAGCACTTGGACGCTACCTTTGAAAACTGAACTATCGCATGCATGAAATCAGCTGACAGATGAAAGTAACAGAAGAGGAGATAGAGAGGCTTGAAGGCAGCTCAGGGCAACAAAGTCAACGCTGGTCATGACATATGTGGATGCTCAGCACACATGAAGAAAAGCTGGTGTCAACAGTAGCAATCCAGATGCATTACTAGCAAGTGATACAGCACTGAAAACATACATACTACTATATAAAACTCCACTGTACCGTACACCACAACCCAGGCAAACATATCGCTAAACACAATGTCAAAATGCATCTGTACTTTTTAACTATATTACTATAACTATATTATATCATTTCATTATCCTTCATTTATCCGGGTAAAGTATCGCTGAGAGTAAAATTTCTTTTCCAAGAGAGACCTGGACAAAGAGGGCAGCAAAAGGTACAACAAATACAACACGTACAAGTCAGCATCATGTAAAAAATTATCAGACAAGCTGTAATGAAATGTAATGATAACAAAAATCATTTTCATACCATACTAATAAAAAGTGTACTAGTTGAAACTAATTTGGCAAAATGTTATTGTTAGCTCAATAACTAGATCCCAATAGACTGTTTGAGTAGTCACACTGCAAAAACTCAAAATCTTAATTTTTTTAATTTTATTTCTAGTCGAAATATCTCATTACACTATTTTAAATGTACAATAAACAATAAATATATTATGACAGATGTTTGGGGGGTGTTTTTGTTTTTTTGTTTTTTGTCTGGTACCCTCAAAAAGGGTACAGTCCCCCTTGGGGGATGGTATGTTGCCACAAGCCCAACCTGAGCCCTCCTGCTTGAGCTGGGATCTGGCGGGAGGCCTGGTGACTGTGATGAGCCAGATGTGGCACTGGGAGCTCTGGGGATTTTCTACAGCAGTTTAAAAATGTTATCCTTTTAGTCTCCTTTTCTGTTTTCATTAAACAAAACAAACTAAAATTAGCGTTGAACAGGATAGTACATAAATCGTTTCCCTGTAATACACGTCATAAATATCTGCCTGACATTAGTACATATCCAAAGGTGGCAACATTCTGAGAGAGCAAAAAAACAAAACACTACTGTGACTTTAAGGTCATTGGGATAATTAGCTCTGTGTCTGTGAGGGCATGAAATAATAAGAGAAACATAAGAGAAGCAGGGTTAGAAATGAATAGGAGCAGGGGGCAAAATGCCCTTGAAAGTAAAAAAAAATCATGTGAAATTAGGTGTAAAATAACCAGACAACTCTTCTCATTAGTTTTCTCATTTGTTAAATACTTAATATTTACACATAATTCCCTAATGAGGCACTTTAGGTGAGAGGTAAGCTGGATGACTTTTTGTTATTCCAATTCTCTGTTTAGTGGAAATAATGAGCTGTAGGATTTCTTAACATCGTGAATGACAGAGTACTGAATCAACCAATCATGTGGCAGCACCTCAGTGCATTTAGGCACATAGAGAAAAGAGGAGCAGGAAGTTCCATTTTTAGCACTACACTTTTTAGGCCTTAGCGGTGGCTGTAGCTCAGGTGGTAGAGCAGGTCACCTACTAACTGGAAGGTTGGTGGTTCAATCCTAGTCTGCTTGGGCAAGATACTAACTTCAGGTTACTCTCCGATGTATCCATCAGAGTGTAAATGTGTGTATGAATATTAGTTAGACAGTACTAAAGAACTTAGGGTGAACGAACGAGTTGTGTAAAGCGCTTTGAGTGCTCAGATAGAGTAGAAAAGTGCTATATAAGAACCAGTCCATTTACCATGAGCAGAGATAGTAGTCAGATTGCATTTTTCAAGTATAGTAAGGGATTACTATTGCAAAAAATTAATTAGATTACTATTATTTTCCTGTGAGCATGCTGTGTTACTGCATTACTAAACCACAATTTTGTATGTCTCATGACAATGACATACAAGTGTACGACGTCCATGGCAACAACAGACGTGTGTAGATCAACAATGGATAATATGGAGTGTAGGAGAGAGTACGACCGTGCAGCCTTTAAAGGGTGGACGCACTGACATTACTTTGACTTTGATTCCGTAGAAGTGACAAAAGCATTAGCGTCCACTGTTCACTATGCGTAGGAAGAGAACTTCTTTCTAAAGCAAAAAATTAATTTTCAAATCTGAGCAAGTGCCGCGCATGCTGCCATGGGAATGTGAAACTCACAGAGAAACCCACGGATCCCCTCACTGATATTACCTCTGCAGCGAGCAAACCTCCACCGGCCCCACTCTTGCTAAACAGGTGAAAATAGATTTAAAAATGACAGGACTTATTAATTTTTTGTTGTGTTTTACTTGCATCTCTTTGAAAGGGTGAGTGTAAGCAAAAAAATATTTTTATTTAAAATGCTGGAATATGCAGAAAAATAGACTGAAACGTTTAAACAAATTTCTCCAGTCAAAGAATGTTGCATATAATTGAATTTTTGTTTGATGCATAAAGTTAAAAGATTAAAACTAATAAAACAAAATTTAAAAAGAGACTTTTTCAATTGATTCAATTTTATATAATGGATTATGCAGAAAAAGTAGAATTGGGCTGAAAGGTCTATTACTTCACGAATTATTCAGGTTGTGTATCGTGTATCATGTTTAACTAACTAATAAAGTAACTAATTACTTTTGAAAATAAGTAATCAGTAAAGTAATGGGAGAAGTATTAGTTATTTAGTAACTAATTACTATTTTCAAGTAATTTGACCAACACTGCAGATGAGAACGTATGGACAATCAGTAGTTACTATCGGTACAAAGTGCACAAGCTTCCACTTGGTTGGTCCCCACTCAGATTGTTTGAGCACACAGAATTTATTGCTCTACGTGACCTTCACACTGTACACTGCAATTTCCCTAAGTACTGCACATTGCAATAACTATGTTTGCACACGCACATGATGAATGATTTAGAAAACACACAGAGAACCAGACAACTGAATACAGTACAAACAGCAGCATGCACTCTTGTACAAGTAGATGTATTTTCAGCTACCAAGCGCTGCGCAAATCTTAATATCTGTTGCCATAAAAAAAAAAATAATGGTATTTTTTTACTGCGTACATTTTCTTTCCATCTTTATTACACTTCCAAATTGGCACAGGCAGAGTAATCGAAGTGGAGTATATAATGTCTTTCTAATGACTGGCAGTTGTGCGAGTTGTTAAATAAGACACATCAGGTCCTGACTGGGTACTAATACTGTAGCTGTTCAACTGTTTTACTTCCACAATAATACCCAATATTCACTCCCCAGCAAAACTGCCTGTAACAGGATCCTTCTTGCCACAAGCACTTTTAATAAAGGAACGTGGAGTATTTACTGACAAATTACATTCCTAAATCATTCAAACATACCTGCAGGTGACTCCAAAGACTCATTTTTTATATATTAGATACAGTTTCAGTATTGATCATGCTAAATGGGAAAATTCTGTTCTTGTGAACTAAAAATGAAGATTTTAGGAGTGTAACAACCCTAAAGAATAAGAATTGCTTTTCTCTGATAGAGACCGTGACCAGGACATTAGCAGAGATAGAAAAATGAAAAAAGACTGAATGGCCGGCTCGCACTGGTGAAATAACAGCCTCCTTTGCTCCACAGATGGAGGGAGAAGATGGTGACAGAGTGAAGAGGGCGGAAGGGAGCAAACACCAGATGAAGGAATGACGGATGGACATACAGTTTGGAGGATGACTTATTGTAGAAACTGACTGAATAACTAGTTGGGTCCATCCCACGGCTGATGTAACGAAGGTTCACAGATTGAAAATCTTTGCAATGGCAGGAGACTACATTCGTCCCTCCATTAAAGCTCTAATCCTGCATCCCACACCTAACATGTTACGACAGCTTGGAATGTTTCCACTGAGTGCCTTTTCTTCCCTCTCGCATCTCCAGTGGATGTGTCTGATTCGCCGTTGTTTTATTATTCAGTGTGCTCATTTATTATGGTTACAGCTAAATAAGTAAATTGATGCAAGCTTCTATGGTAAACTATCTTCTTAAATGCACAGGGGTTGGACATGTCTTAAAGAAAGACAACATGCCAAAGGAGGACATACTGTATATGTGAGAGGGTGAGAAAAGGCATGCAACAGGGGGGGAAGGGGGCGAACCAAAGGGAAAGAAGGAGCCACGGAGTTTGATAAGCAGTGAAATGATTGGAGGCAAAGACGAATGACGTGAGAGAGATGAACTGAGAGTAGCGCAGGCCTGTAAGCTCTGCTGTTGCAGCCAGGCATTATGACACATCCCTGTGTACTGTGTACTGCACTGGCTGCCTGCATCCTCACTGCAGATTCTCATTAACCTTGCAGCACTGAATATTTGCGCTTCTATCCTGGTCCAATGCTGTCTCATCCTCCCCATGTATACAAGTCTGTAAACTATGCTGAACCTCACAATCAGCTTGCATAGCAAGATAATAACACCAAGCAACCACCATCTATAGTGCGCTCACTTTCAGAGTATGTTGTGTGACGTATGTGTTTGTGTGTGTGTGTGTGAGTGAGAGAATCCTGAACCAGAGACCATATTTAGCAAAGCTTTAATAATGCTTTACTGAAGCATGAATAATGCTTTTGTTTTTCAAATGCCACATTACGCAGTAAGGATAATAAAAAAAAATGTTTAAAGCACACATTGACAGAAAGCTATAAGCTACCTTAAACATTGTAAAAGTCAGCTGCCTCGCTGGTGATTAAGCAGAAAGATGATCTTTTTCTGTATTATAAAAGTTCACTGATCCGTAGTATGGGCACCGGGAGTCAGGCACAGTTCTGACTGGAGCTTACGTTTACATGGGCACAACAGCAGCATTTATATAAAAGCCAGATGTGGACACTGTGATGTCATCAATTGGTTTACAGCAGGGATGTGAAATATATAGCCCGTGGCCCTGAACTGGACCCGCAAAGACTCTAATCTGGCCCATTGGACACATTTTAAATGTGAAAGAAAGGATCAATTTTGAACTTTTAACTGAACTTATTCATCCGTTTTACAGCTTTCCCTCAGATAAACACCTCCCCATGAATATAGATACTACACCAAAGTAATTAGTAACATAAAAGTTCCTGTTTTTTCACTTTCTATTACAGAATCGTATACATTTTAGTACTGCTGTTAAAAAAAAAGACATTTTCTGCGAAGTAAACAATTAAACTTTCTGTTTTATAATTACAGGGCAGTCTAAGAAATGAGCTACCAGAATGTTTTCATTAACTTGATGCTTTTATGTCTTACAACTTAAGCTCAAAGAATCAAGCTGACACATTTTTTTTTTGTTACAGCAGCATTTGTTTATCATGAGGAAAAACCCAAATGTGCTGTTAAAATTGCATTTCTTTGTCTTATATTAACATATTTCAGGGGTGTGTAGTTAAACGTCTTTGCACTACAGATGGGGTCACTGCTCTAGCCCTCTTAAAATCAAACTGCGCAGTATGTGGCCCACAATGAAAAATGGGTTTGACATCACTGGTTTACAGACTCTGATTTTGACACCCTGTATTAGGTATTTTAGCTGTTGTCATATTTTGGTTTGTTTGTTTTGTTCACTTTAAACCAAATGTAATGATTTCTTGATTTCTCTAAATGACAAGCCAAGAATGTTGGATGCTCATATAATATAGCAGCGAATTTGTAAGGCACAAGATAGGACAACCTGCTGGTACATCTTACATATTTAACCATAAATTACAAAATGAGCAAAATACTGTATAATAAAAATGGACTGAAGCTAGCAAATGGGGCACTAGATGTATTAAGAATGACACATAAACAAGCAGTGTCATCTACTCCCCATAAACTTCCCATAGACTTTCATACAATTTTATTCCACTTTGTTAAACCTGGAGGCTGCATACATCTTTTATATACAGTCTATGCACATAGCACATTATGTCTTGTTGCACTCCTCTTGCTGCTGATATATTTTTAATACACTCCATGCATATCCAACAATCTAAAACAGCGTGGCTAACAGCATATATAACAATAAGGGAGGAACTTGTCCTGGACACTGTGCTGCAAGGACATTTAAAATAAGACAGTCAATTTGATTAAAAATGATAGCGTTATGTTCACCTATTTACATTTTACCTACGAAATCATACACGCAGTAATGACAGTGCTTTGGCTGTGATATCTAAACTGAATCCACTAGCTGAAATGATAGGGTCATGATGATATGTAGTTACTTAGTCCTTAGGAGAAAGATGAGAATAGGTTGGAAAAAGTCTGAGACATGCAGTGACTCAATAGTGGGTAAGTAATGCATCACTCTCTGTTATATCCTTTGGGTGTAACCTTGTGATATTTACACAAAATCCACTACAGTTAAACTATTAAGAAGGTTGCTCACTGTGCCTCAGATTCATATTTTTACACTGGAGAACACTGGAATAGTAAACTGTTAAACGTGTTCCCAAAACATTGATTCTGTTCAACTGAACGTACTGATTTCAGTGGCGACACATTTTGTCACTCATCCAACTTCTTCAGTCTCTGGTCAGTCATCTGGTGAAATGTTTCACCACTGAAAACGTTACGTCCAAATGAACAGAATCAACTGTTTTGGTTTGCTTACCTGGTTGACTGATGCATCAAGAAATGTTAAATGTGTTAGAAAGACGTGCAGTGTTTTTCTCCGAATGGAAGCATCTGCTCTGATTTCAGATTTCAAATTAATTTCACCCATCACTGAACTGAAACTGATTACACTAGTTACCTACAGATAAGGTAAGTCTCCTGACTAATCCCAAGTAAGGATTGTCTAATATGTGCACAGTTACCAGTTTTTCAAGGCTGTTACTGTGCTGCTGGGAAACATACCCAATCACAATTTTGTTTATTTGTGTGACAAAGACAAATGTATACGCACCTCCTCCCACTGATGTATGTATCTGATGAGTCGGGACAGTCTTAGCAGACGAAGAAGACTGAGGATCTTGGTGAAGCGGACGATTCGCAGGGCGCGGGCTGTTTTATATACCTCTGAGTCAAAGCCTTTCTCCACTATCAAAAATATATAATCCACTGGAATGGAGGAAAGGAAGTCCACGACGAACCAGCTCTTCAGGTAATTCATCTTGATGACTTTGGGATCGAGGATGATCTCTGAGCTCTCCTCATTGACGATCCCCGTTCTGAAGTTCATGACCAGGTCCACCAGGAAGATAGTGTCTGAAGCCACGTTGAAGACCAGCCAGGTGGTGGTAGTCTGCTCTGAGAAGAAGGTTATTCCCACAGGAATGATGATTAGATTCCCCATCATCATGATGAGCATTATCAAGTCCCAGTAGAACCTGTGGAAAAACCGAAACAAATGAGTAATGCAAGCAATAAAACATGCTGTAGCCACAAAATTGAAGTCCAAAAAAAATCATGCTTTTCTTTTCCGCTTTTTCTGCTGATATTGTTTATATGTTTATTCCAGTGCAATGCATATGATCAGAGTTGACTGTTCACTCTGTCACTGCATGTCTTATATAAAGGTAAGACAGTCCCAGAAAAGAGTGGCACCGCACAATGTGGATTTATAAAGCTCTGCTTTAAAAAAATGCCCGATTATTCGTTCTCTTCTGACATTTAAAAACAGTATTTACAATGTCAGATCACATGACTTTCTAACATTAGCTGGGCCTCTAATTCAATCTGAACTTGCTCAACTACTCTGCTGCCTACAAATGGGATAAGCTTTAAGAGCACAAAGCTACATCCCCTTCTTTTATTAGAACATTTAAAAGGTTACGTATCAGCGATAATTCATTCTGAGGGTAAGGAGGAAAAGTGTGAAAAGTTTCATTACAATAGCTTTAACGCCAGTTCACTCCAACCCCAACTTCATGTGGGAAGCACAGTAGTAGCCACCTTCTGACATCAGTCACTGCCTATGAAGCTCTTCACTGCAGCCTATCCAGTGCTTCAGCCTGCAGAGGTGTACAGCCTGATAGATTTTACATTGCCAATTCTGCTATCAGCAGATAACATGCAACATCTTTCCCAAGTATCTAAACAGCCGACAATATCCGATAATCTTTCAGCTCAGATGTGGAAAGGCTCTTACATGCAAGCTTAAGATCTCGCTCTGAGAAGTATATACTTGAGTTGGTACCAAAAATCTCAGGCTCAAAGTTAATTAGGATTCAAGGACATCCAGTAATGTACTGCTATCATTTACTATATGTATTCAGGGCCCTTTAGACCTAGACCCTCTCCATCCTTCCTGGCTGTGTTAATGTCCCTGCCCTGTGCCTTTTGATGAACAGAGCCAGAAGTAATTCATCAGCACCCTGCTCTTTTCACAAAGTGTTCTGGGCCCCAAGTAAAGGCCAGACAACCATGAATGAAAATAGATGCTTTCAGCAATCCTATCTCACTCTAAAAACTCTCCACTGACGTTATCCCTGCTCCCCGACTGCCTGCCTCTGCTCTGCCTTGCTGACCATCATGTTGTTGTTGAAGGTAGAAATGAACTGGCTGGCCGGATGCCTGTCTGGCAGACTTGCCACCCAGTAATGGATCTGTTTCAATAAATTAAGCCGAGGCCTTGGCTTTATAAATACCCACAGATCATATGTCTGATAACTGTCTTCACTTCAACTAAACATTGAGGTGGCTGATAAGGTCCACAATAGGTATTTTTACCCCAGCAGATATTGAACTGCTGAGCCCTTTGAGTACATGCTAAACCATTAAGCAAACTGAGTCCTCTCAGGTCAGCACAATAACAACAAAGTTACGCAACAAGTACAATGCGTACAGGGACCGAGCTATAGCAGAGTATGATAGAGCAAAAATAGTTGAAACATAAAAATGCTTTAGATGTACAGTCTGTTCATTTGGAGATTAATGGGCAAAAAAGTAATCCCTTAGAAAACCTGCTTGCAGCAAATAGATTTAATATCAGAATTTAAGTTAAATTACTTTTTGAATTTGGATGTTTTTCAATCGTGTTGACAGAGTTTCCACATATCTAACATATTTCTATTTTTATTGTGACTTTTGTAGGTGGTATTTATACGGTACATGACCTCTTAGACATCCACATATCTTTTGAATTAAACATTGTGCTTCACTTCTCAAATAAAAGAAGCTGTAAGTAACCTTAAAATATTCGTTATCAGAAAGAAGAATACAAGAAATCTGTCAAATGGAGTGAATCCTCATGCTACTATAGTTCACATGTAACTCATCACATACCAAAGTCAAAAACAACAAACTATGTAACTTCAGTGTGTTGGCCCTGTAACACACCCTGCTATATTAGCCCCTCTACCACCCCACCATCCTCCTCTATGTGCCTCAGATCACTCCTAGGAGCACAGGTACCAAAGTCTAACTGTATTTTGCTTCTTTAATAAAGTACTCTTTTTAAGTTAATTTGTAAGAATGAAATAATGAAAATACTCATTTGGAAGTTTAAATGCTAAATTTTTTTTTTTACTTATGGTAAGACCAATGCAGGTGCCCTTTTTTTGTTTTACTGGCCTAGTCACAGAGGCAGCTCTGATACTGCATTAAGCTTAAGCATTTGGGCTAATGTTCCACTTCTAAGAAAGCATCCCAGCTAAACCAGTAACGAAGTGCAGTGCACTTAACTGTAACTGCAGCACCAACACTAGCAATGCGTTCGGGCCCCAGCTAAAGTACTCTACTTCCACATTCACCCGGTGCTGTAGGAGCACAGACTCCCCTTCCAGCCCATTTCAGCACTCAAGTCCTGTCCCAGCTATGCATTCACATCCAGAGGAAATGTGCACTCTGTTAATCATTTTTGATCCCGAGTTGAGCATCAATTTAAAAAAAAAGAAGAAAAAAAACGTAATCTAAATGCAGACCGAGTTTTTGCTGTTGTGACTGATTAAAATGGGAGACTTTTCCCAAAGACTGTAGGCTCTGCAGCAACGGAGAAACTGTGGCGCTCTGGTCACTCTGCCAAATGTATTCACCCAGCATGAACTAGAAAAAAAAGCATATGTGATTTGAGCGTATTGCTGAAAAAATACTTTGAGACAATATGCTCCACTTATAACAAGAGCTGGAAGCTACAAAACCCCCAAAAGGGAAGCAGTGAGCCTCTAATAATCCAGCTGAGGCAGATTAATCACAAGAAAGTGTAAAAAAAAAAAAAAAACTGCTTTGAATCAAGCCAACACATTTTCTTGTAGGTTTCCTTCTTACAACAAGTGATCCATCATGATCAATGCCAGATCCACTCCTGCCAAGCAACACAATGAAGTCCACATGATCCTAGTCAGAACAACCAGGCCAAATCCAGTCTGCAGTGTAACAGGTACACCGTGCTACAGCATGGCACATGCTTAGACAGAGAGAAAAACTAAGACTTTGGGTAAAATAAAAGGATGTCAGAGTCATCTACGAATGTCGAGATGAATAAAACAGAACATGTGGGAAAAGATTTGTTCAAGCTTGATTAAATACTTCAAACTAGCTTTAGTTGTCTCTTTCTTCTTTTTAATAAGGCTGTTGTTGTAGGAATAAATTAGGGGTAGTAAAGCTATACTGTTATATTTCTGCCTCTAACCACTCAGAAGAATGCAGGTTTTTGAGTATACACTATCTCAAAGAAATACAATTGACTCCACAATTACTTTCTCTTAATTAAAAGAACTGTAACAACCTTTACTTTGAAATGGATTAAAACCTGCACAGTGTTTTTGAACAACAGCATATGGAGCATGACAAAGCCACCTTTAGCAAAACCAGAGGTGCACGAGGCCGTGCACGGGCCCTCTCAAAAATCTATTAATAATGAATATTACTAACCTGCCATAAATCTTTAAGCAGCTACTGTTTACAAAGAATATGTTGAATATTGAGTTTCAACGCTCGACAAAGCAATATAGAGCCCGTGTGAATGCTTGGTGTCATTCATGGTCTGTACTTACGTAATGCTTTTCATTAAAGATAGTATTTTGTGGTCTTCTTATTTTGGTCACATAACTTTTGTGTACTGCCACCTGAACGTTATTAGGACAGCATAAGATTAATGAACATATGGGGAAGACTCTTAGCAAAAAAAAAAAAACGTGGAGCCACGCGCAACAAAGAAGCAGCTTTGTCTCCTCCACCATTTGTGCACCAACACAGACTCAGATGAAAACCTCAGGGTAGCACTTTCAAGCCAGGGGGCGATCTCAGCGGCATAGAAGGGGGTCGTTTCATTGCCCTGTCTGGAGGACAAGAGTGTCTTCTGAAAAACAGCCCTCTGGAAAATGTCATGAGGAAGTAACCTTAGGGGGCCTCTGCCAGTGTGAGTGAGAGAAACATTTTCTGATACTGCAGAAAAAAGAAGGCCCAGTCTGCTTGAGCAATCACGCATATGTTCTCATTACTGAGTCTTACACAAAATATTTTCATTGTAACTACCCAATGTATTTTTTGGAAATTCCTCAAATATAACAAATGCAGCCCATTCACTTTTGAGAACACTAATTAGTCTCTAGACTGACTAATAGCTGTGGAACAGGTATCTATTTCACTGAACTGTTCTGGGCATACCCTTTGGCTATCTTTTGGAGGGGGTCAATCTTCTTACATAATTGTTTTCAGAGTCTGTTAAGCTCGTTGACTGTTGTGTTGTGCTAATCCTTGCCTCCCATCATTGTCCATCTGTGTCTGCAGAGGGGGCGAGCACATATGAGTGTGTCTTTGTGTGGCTGAGGCTATGATAGCCTAGTTATCTTTATTCTTATGCCTGGAAAGGGCTGGGGGAATCTTGCAAGGTGTGGGGCATGAAGATTTATAGAGTTTAGAGCTACAATGTCTCAGGAGAGGTAACCTGGCTGACTGTTTTTTTGTTTGTTTGTTTTGGAGGGGGGGGGGGGTTTAATAAGAAATCACCTGTCATGGAAAATCAGTAGCAAAAGAAAGACTTGCAGAAAAGGGGAGTGCTACATTTTCACAGCCTGCTATAAGTTCAGGACCATGGACAGCTCTAAGTAAAAAGGCACTGGGAGGAGGGGGGGCTGGGGCAACGACAACGTGCCCCGACACGTTACATGTTGCGACAACGGAAAACGGGGATGATTGTCACCACCAAGCTGTGCCAGGTGACACTGGTGTAGAAGCTGGACCAGATGAGATGCTTAATTGGTGAAGAGGTGAACTGTAAACACGCAGCTAGTGTGTATGTGTGTGTGTGTGTGTGTGTGTGTGAGAGAGAGAGAGAGAGAGACAGACAGACAGAGAGAGACAGACAGAGAGGAAGGGTGGGGGTGAGCCCGTTCCGCCTCTACCTGGATTCATTTGTTTACTGTGTATGAAAATGTAAGCAAATTGGAGGCAGCTGGTCTGAAACTCAAACTCTCTGCTGCAATAAAGCAAGAGAGCTGGTGCAGCTGAGAGGAAAAATAAATAAATAAGACAAACCAAAGACCAAATCCAAAGGATCAACCACTATGACATTTAGTGGGTGCCGAGGAATGAAGTGTGGCACGATCCTTTTCCGGTTCCTTTGAAACAAACACATTCCATCACATTTCCTCATTCAAGTCAACTTAAAAAAAATGCATGTAAAAACTCTCTGATTAGACTCGAAGATCAGGTTTTTTGTTGCTAATTAATTCAAAACACGGCCATCTTCCCCTTAATCGACTCCCTGCACGATTTTACCGCATTCTGTGCATTTTTTTCTCCTCCTGCACGCAGGCCCATCGGCTCACATCCGCCTACAAAGAAATGTTTACAACCGCCGATGGTGCAATGGCATTGTCACGTTGTGTCCAGGTACGGTCGCCGCTATACGAGTAGGGAATGTGTCGCAATGAGAAGCTGCCACTGCGCCGCTGGTGTGAAGCAGTCAGGAGGACTGAGCTCCGTGTGTGTTCTCCAATCATGACATTCACCATCCTTTATCCAAGGACGTTTCACTGATACACCTTTAGCCTTAACGCGTCCCTCCCTTTTCTCTTATAACAATAATAACACTAAAAATGCCGCAATGACACACACACACACATACTCACACACACACACAGAGAATCACTAAGCACATTTTGACAGAAGCCCCCCTCCCCTCCCCGACCAGCGGAAGCCTGATTGCCTAAATACAGAGGTAGATTAGCGTATGCGCTTTGGGCCAGGTTGTGTGTGAGAGAGTGTGCCGATAACAAGTGGAGGCTATAGCTTGCAGACCTTAGGGTGACAGTGAGGGTGGATAAAATAAAGGGGAGGGGGTTTGAGCAGCTGTCTCTTCCAGCCCTTACCTAAAATCGCTATATGGGTGAATGATCCAGTATCCGGCCGTCTGAACCCTTTCTTGCTCTTTCTCCACAGCTTTCTGGCTGCCGAACATACGCAAGGAGAACTTATTGACTCCGGGCTGCATCATGGCCCCAAATTGCCTCTGCATAAAACCATATTGCCTGGATGCCCCCTCCAGATCATCAAAACCAACCATGGTCTCTTCCCGCTCCCCCTTGAAGCCCACTGAGTTGCCATGGTCCTTCATGTTCTGGCTCCCCGTGTTATTTTTCTGTATCGAGTCTTGCCTCTGAAAAACATTATTCCCATCCGCCTTCTCCTCCTTGTTGCTGGAGAACGAATTAGATTTGTCTTCCATGGCGCTCTTAGTTTTCCCGTTTTCTGTTTTTGGGGTTTTTTTCTTCTGTTTTCTCTCTGTGACTACGCGTTCCGTCTCCGGCTCGAGAGAGAGAGGGTGGGGGGGGGGAGGAGGACGCGCCGCGAGCTCTCCTGTTTCTTTTGATGTCCTTCAAACTGTTCGGCTCCTCTGCCTTCAACGGGAGTGCTGCAAACTGAGACAGAGTGGCCGAGAACCCAGTGGATCAGGTTTCTTGGGTTACCGCCATCTACCGACGGCCCCCGGCTTCTGCCGTCCAAAGCCTGTGCCTCATCTCACTTCGCACGACACTGCGGTTTAACTGGCACATGCTCCTGCACCTTATTTACATAATGTGGCTGATGATACCCCCCACCTCCGTCTCCACTCCCATCCTTTGCCAACAGTTTCACACGCAGCGGGGGAAGCCGCTGCTATAGAAGAAGAAAAAACAAACGTATGAGAAGTTAATGAGGGCTGATTTAATTATTTTATTTCTTAATAATCCGGCATAGATTGTGTTCTTCCTATGGTTCGACTGGCACCTGGTTTGCTTCCTGCTGAGGAGTTATAATGGAAGCCAACTGGATGAAACAGATTGTAAAGTGGGTGCCACCGGCCACATTAAAGTGCAAGTTAAACATGTTGTGGATATCGCAGTTTTTAAGGTGTTGCAGATCCGATCCAATATTTCCTGTAACTGTACCTGCTGAAGTTTGCTTTAGTTCCAAACTTGACGCATAGGCTTTATAGAAACCAGCGCTTTTATATGCACCACAAAGAGATGCTGAGCTCCATGTAGGATAATTCTGTAGTTAATTAGGTAACGTCTGAATTAATGAGTTCATTCTGACATTGTGTAAATTAAGGTATGGCCAACTGTTCACTTAATGCTGTTTCCAATAGGTGTTTTCTCTAATCATGCAAACTGTGGTTGACTGGACCTTCTATAATGGTAATCTATAATCTATAATTACTGGGTAAATCTGTTAGAATTAGGTCTTTATCTAGAATAAATCTCAAGGACTGCAGGTAAAGATAGGATGAGGAATAGACCAAGAAAGAAGATGGACCAAAGAAAGGGTGTGAGTCTGAGTACTGAAATTACACTGCAGTGGTAAAATAATAGAACAAAGTGCAGAAATAATTGTTGTGAAGAATGGTAAAGTTTTTGTTTTTGTTTTGCTTTTTCACAATCAAATTTATGACGTGTCTCTTTATTAGTTGCATAACAAGTTATTAAGTCTGGAAAATGCTCATGTTTTTTTCACTTTTTTCTGACATTGTTTAGACCGAGTCATTAAATAATTGATCAAAATAATGATTGGGTTATTAATTAATAAAAGGAAATAGCGAGTAGTTGGGGTTTTATAGACTGCTCACTTGGGATTGTGGATGAAGAGAAGCTGAAAGAGTGAGAGAGCACAGGGAGTGGCTTCCCCCTTAATTGCATAATTGCAGGACAGCCTGTCACACAAACCATCTGCTATGGACACACAGTTTAGACATTACTGCTAAGAGTCAGGATATTTTGTGAAGGATGAAATTGCCTTATGCATGGGAAAATCTAGTGCTGTGATTGTCATGTCAGACTTAGAGCATGAAATTAGATTTTCTTAATTTTCACACTATTAATAATTCTAAGACTAAGGGATATTTAAGAATAAACACACAGATACAAATGGGCAACTAAATACATCTATTTATTTGTATATTTACACTCAGGTACTGTGTACACATGTGTGCATGTATGTGTATGTTAATTTATGCACATCTTTGACTGGGTGCAGAACTCTTAAACAGGTGCTCCTGGAAGTATAAGAATGACTGGTTATGAGACACTGCCCATTATACACTGGTCATGCTATAAATGCATTAAAGCTATTTTCACATGGCTTCAGTCCCCAGATGCATTGTTCGGTATACCAGGAACATTAATTCCCATGAACATAAAATAAAACAGGCTTCTGATGAAACACTGGTATTAACTGGTAATACAATTTTATTAGATTCATTAGAAATCATGGTTTAGGTTAAAGTTAAGAAATTGATACTTTTACTGTTCAGAAAGCTTTTGTTCACATTAGAAGGTTATCAAGGGAGTGTGCCTCTGTGTTGCGCTTGGAGTATGTTGTCTCATCTTTCTATTTTTGTTGGGATTTTTTTTTTTTTTTTTTTTTTTTTTTTTTTTTTTTTTTTTTTAAATTTGTTTTTTTTTTTTTTTTTTTCTTGAAACAGCTGAGTAAATGAGGTTTACTTGTCAATGATGAACGGGCATGCAGAGGGAAAAAACATTAGAAGTCAATTAGTTGAATAAATCAGCGTCAGACTGGTGGGAGGCCAAAGTGTCAGACAAATCTCCAGTGGCTCTGCCAGAAATATCACAACATCCTGGACCTGTCAATAAGATTCATTCCAGAAAGGGTTGCTTCTTAAGGCGGTGGAAATGAAGAGTATTCTTTTGTTAGCACCTCTCATCTGGAACCCAAGGTCTAACATCTGTTTTTGTTCCGTGTTTCTTTCTCTGTCTGTGTCAGCTAATTGGCTTCAATGAGAAGCCCATCAACCTGCAAATGTTCATTGGAACAGCAGATGACCGTTACTTGAGGCCGCACGCCTTCTACCAGGTGCACCGGATCACCGGGAAAACCGTAGCCACAGCCAGCCAAGAAATTATGGTCTCAAGCACCAAAGTTCTCGAAATTCCTCTCCTCCCTGAAAACAACATGTCAGCCAGGTAAATGTCAAAACCACTTCAGGGTTACATTACTTAGTTATGAGTTTACCACCATGAAGGAAGTCATGTCCAATGAAAAATAACCTCTTTTATGATTATACATAGTTGTAATATCTTCCAAAGGGGATTTTCTTAATTTAAACCAACAGGAGGGTCGGGGGCAAAAGGAAAATTTGAGTGTTTCCCATGGAGCAGAGAACCTAATTTTATTAATAAGTTTATTATGCCTATAATAGCAGAATGATTAATTTATATAAGATCTGGTTTCATTTACATTGGAATTAATGGGAAGGGATTTTCTCATTTTATACTTGTAATAAATCATATTCACAGGCATTTTTAATTTCAACAGTTTGAGCAATTACAGCCCTGCTTCTTGTTGCCAGTCTCCTGCTGGGATTGTGGTTGGTTTTATCACTCCTAGGCCTCTACTACTTAAATATGTCTTAGATGCTTGCCATCCCGGTGGTGTTGTATTGGGCCAACTATTTTCCCATTACCCTGCAGTATTGACTGTGCTGGCATACTTAAGTTGCGGAACTCAGACATTGAGCTGCGGAAGGGGGAGACGGATATCGGAAGAAAGAACACGCGAGTCCGAGTGGTGTTCAGAGTGCACATCCCTCAACCCAATGGGAAGGTGCTGTCGCTGCAGGCTGCCTCCATTCCTGTGGAGTGTTGTGAGTAGCTGCTTCCTTACCTGAGCATTACACACACAAAATATTCATTGAGAAAGCCAGAACAGGATGAGATACAAAGATAGAAACACACAAACCATCCCACATACACACTTGTTTATTAGCAAGCTTGCAGCAATTTAAGATTGAATCTACTGTTTGCTCTATTGAAAGTCACTTTAGATGAGAATGTTTGATAACTGTTAAAAATGTAAATGTGCTCAGTTTTTCCTCTTCCCTTCTAGCCTGGTTATCTATAAAGCTACAGAGACCCACAAAAATATATTTTATATAATTCTGTCTTTTATACGCAGGCTTTCAGAGAGGTTTTTAAATCTATACTCTGTTCTTTACGTCATACCTTATATAACATAAGGTCACTTATTATACAGTTCAGCAAATAATCATTCTCTCCTCAACCCTTTCTATCCCACTTCCAGCCCAGCGGTCAGCTCAGGAACTACCCCAGGTGGAGAAATCCAGCCTGACCAGCTGTCTGGTCAGCGGGGGAGAAGAGATGGTCATCAGTGGCGCCAACTTTTTCCCAGAGTCTAAGGTCATCTTCCTGGAGAAAGGCCCCGGTAAGTTTTGTGTTCACACAGCAGCGTAGCTTTGAACCACCCCTGCAGAATTAATCCATGCCAAATGTGTGTGCAGATATATTTTATGCTTTTTACAAGCCACCATGAGTGAAACATTAAATGTGTCATTTCAATCTGTATAGCTTTAGTCACAGACCAAACCTACTTTTCTATCATTTACAGTGGAATATTCCTCCCGGTGACATCATATAAACCCACGTTTTATGCATTATTGCAAGAGCTCTTGTGCTTCTTCTGCATTTGTATTACATATATTTTCTGTGCTGTTACTAGACCGTGACCTCTGTTTTCTTTAAAAAAAAGAAAAAAAAGACAATTTCTGGAAAAAATCAGTATATATTACAAAAGCGGAAAATTACTCCTGACTTCTTCTAACAATGTTGGTAATGTTTGTGTGTCACTTCTCAGCTACATCCTCAGCTATCTTTATATTAGCCTCAACAAATCTCTTGTTCCAACAGGCTAATTTGTTAAATTCCAAACACGTTATGTAAGTTGTACAGTTGTTTAGTTGTTCTATCAGTAGTTTTTAAACATATTTTTTTATTAACAGCTAAAACAATTAGTACATCATCATTCATGCTTATGCTGCACTTGTCACATTTACAGTTTTTGTGGCAGAGTATAACTTTGATTATTTATTTATTTATTTTTGTGCAGCAAAACTAAAAGGACATATTGTCCTTTTTCTAGGACTAAGTTGAAAAAATTACTCAGGATATATCTACATTCAGCTCATTTGGATTTAAAGCATGCAACTTTTATTACCTTTACCTCAGCCCTCACTAATCTGATATTTTAAGACCTGCTAAACAACTTTAACCAAAAGTGATCGTGATCTGGGTTTAGTTTGAAAAATCCAGGATTGTGGTTTAGTCCGGGCGGCAAGAAACTGAGACTTGTTCAGACAATTACACAGGTCTTGTCAGTCTTATCATCAGTCCTATCATAGCCATAATAGTATAGCTAGGTAAACATACATTTCTTAATTTCATCCTGCATCTGTATGTCCTCTGTTTTTTGTATTTTTTTTAATGCCATTAGTACATTTCCACCTCATTGTCTGTCCAAACAAAGAAATCTCTGGTCTTTTTGTTATTACTCTTCTTCTACAGTAGTATTTATTATATAAACCAAGCCTCTGATTCCTGTTTACTCATGCGCACATTTTGCCCCACATTTAAAAAGAGAGCTTTTGCATTGTAAAACATTGTTTCACAATTAAAACGTGTTGTAGATGTAGCCTCAGTTAAACCCCCCATGGTATTCATCCAGGATCTGTTAAGTGGGTCTTTTTCTTTGCCTTATCCTTTCTCTCTTTTGTACACGACTCTATAACAACAAATATAATAGCTGTTACTTGGGATGGAAATTTTAAATGCATGAGTTTTGTTGAGCCAGTCTCTGCTTGCCTGAGGCACTTTTGTGATGGAGAGCTACAGAATCAAGTTCACACATGGCAGAAAGTTTGAATGAAGTTTTTGTGAGTGAGTGAGTGGCATTCTTAAAAAAAAAAAAAAAAAAATTAAAGACAAAAAAAAAAAGGGGGGGGGGGGAAAGAGG
>VUQR01007833.1:0-19381 GCA_015108515.1 Hemichromis elongatus | reverse complement strand
GGTGAGGAATTCTTAAAAAAAAAAAAAAAAAAATTAAAGACAAAAAAAAAAAGCAGCCTGGAGGAATGTGTTTAGCTGTTTAAGGTGTACCAGGTGAAGCATGGCATGGAAATGTTGCAAGTGGAAACCTTCAAGAGGCACATCTTGGGTAGGGAGAAAAACTGGTGCATGAACGCAGTGGACTGTGGAAGAAGAATATGAAATGAGAGAGGGCAATAATGTTGATTGGGTTTGTGTAAACGATCTACCTCATTATGACTAATCCGCCTGCTTTTAGTGCAGAAAGACGCTGATTGGAGTAAGTATTGGAATGGAAGAAAAAAGAGAGGCAGTGACAGATATTTTTCCACGGTTTCTTATAATTGAGGTACAACAGATTCATGAAAAAGTGGAGAGATTTGCCCACTGTCACTCTGGTACTAAGTAACTTTATTATATATACAGATACAGATCCAAGGAGATAGATGTTTGGGTTTGTTAAGTTTAGGTTTGCTACCTTTTTAATGCATTGTTTTAAAATGAATCTTGTTTTTTGCTAATTTAATGCGATGTACAATAATTGAAGATGTAAACAAAATTACACCAATTTACATATATATTAGTATTTCACAGTTGCTGCTCTTCATCAAACACTGATGGTAATATAAGTCCATAATTGGTATGAGACAGTTTTTACAAGCATGACTGTTTATAGAAAGGGTTTGACTTTAAAGGCTACCTTGAATTGTTTCAAATACAGCCTGGTTACCCCAGTGTTTCAGCTGTAGCTTTTTAAAAAGAAAAAGCCCACAGTTGCAAAATAAACAGCAATCACCCTCTATATTTGTATTTGGTCTCCCAGCACAATAAGAGCGCGTTCTTTCCCTCTGACTGGAGTGTGCAGGGTTTCTCGATGATCCGAGTCATTGTCTCAGTGGTGGTATGAGACTCGTGTCGAAGCTTGTTGTCTGACAGAGCATGTGGGGCCCTTGCTCCTGCCTGTTGAATGTCAACATGCTGTGCTGCTATAATGCACTGCTGTCGGCTTCAAAGACATTCAAGGTCATTTTCTTCACTGAGGGGGAAAAAAATTCTCTTGTCATCAACAGGTTAAGCTCTTCTTTTGCAATCAAGTGAATCTGTCTAATGTGCTTACTACAAGTGAGGCTAATGTTCTGTGTGATCAGAATACCTTCTAAAACCGATAGTTGATTTTGGTATAACATGCTACATTGACTGTTACAGACCTTTCAGACTGCTTAGTTTGCTGGGATCTACATGTAGGTTAGGCCTCTCTGCAGACTTGTTGCAGATGCCTGAAAGTGGTATTTGGGGGAATCCTTTGGTTTTTGTGGAAGAGGCTATGCAGGTGCACGTTTTACTTGCACCATGTAGGCACTCTGAAAAGAGGGTTCTCGGAACCTTCACAGACATACATCCTGAAAAAAGTAACTGCAAATTAACATAAGCTAAAAGGTTATTGGGTAGTTTATTTTTCACAGTTCATATTCTTTTCAGTGGTGCAGTGACTGATTTCTTCCAGCCAGAGTCCAAGCTTGTCAGTGTTTTCACCCCAGCTGCTTTCCTTCAAGCAGCTGCCTCTGAGGTGTCTGGCCAAATAATTAGATTCCTCATAGGAAAACTGGAAAAAGGGGTTTTCCAGCCAGAAACCTGGCACTTTAAAGGTATTTTAAAATAAATACAATTATTCCACTGCTTTCTCCATAATTTTAACCAGGCAAGACAAACAGCATGATATTTGGATATGTGATTACTAAAGGCTCACAAGCATGATTTTCTTCATAGGGCTTCTGGAGTTTTAAATCTACATTATTTTGATGTTTCCTGATACTCTGAGTAAACTGAATTTCTTACTATTCCAAGGCCTTTGGCTCTTTTTGAGCCATACTGACATTTTTAAGAAGGCTGAAAATTAAAAGACTCTGAAAAGCAAGTTTAAAACAACATAATTCAATGGCTCTGAATTGAAGTGCTTTACTCAGTAGTTATCATGTATATTCTGGTGTTTGTTTTAGTTAGTTAATCATTTTCTTGCTGTATTTTATATGCCTCTTTTAGTGTATTTCAAAGTTGCAATGATTCAAGTTGTGTTTGGCCTGAAGTGTTATTGTAGTGATGCGATAAAGTGATGCTGTCTACTTTACCGTTGTAGGTTAGCTTCCATTATTCACGCACACATGTTCTCAATCAGTTCTTCACCGACACTCGGCATCAATTTGTTGTTTTTAGCCGAGCTGCCACTCAAGAGCAGTTAAAGATTTTCTGATATATTATACTAATCTAATGTGTGCAGTTTCCTTTGTAATTTGAGACGGTGCTCATGATTTGAAAAATTCAAAAACAATTGTGGGAATCCCCTTTATGTGCAACTTTGACATTACAATAGTCTCTTGCTTCTTTATTCAGCCTTTTCCTTTTTTTAAAATGTCGAAACCATTCTTTCTAGATGGACGACCACAGTGGGAAGTTGAGGCAAAAATAATCCGTGAGAAAACTCAAGGTGTAAGTAGTATTTTTTCTTCTTCTTTTAGCTGTGTAGTTACATTATTGTGTTTTTTTCCACAGTTCTTTTAACTTTGTGATATGTTTCATGACAAAAAGTCTCGCTGTTTTTGTAGTCATGCATTGTTGTGGAGGTCCCTCCCTACCACAGCAAGAGTGTGAGCTCAGCCGTGCAGGTGCAGTTCTATGTCTGCAATGGCAAGCGGAAAAGGAGCCAATCACAGCGCTTCACTTACCTTTCAGGTGAGTTGAAATGTTCTTCTGTTTTTTTTAACAGTGCGGCTAAGGGTTCTTAAAAGTCTTAAAAACAGGAATCTGTTTTTAAATTTAGTTTGGAGGAGTTTGGGCCATTTCCGCACATTAAGATCACACAATCTATCAGGACTGTTAACACCATGGTATTTTTGGAGCAGACTAAAGTCTGATCCACAGCCCAATCTAGGAAATGAAAAACAAATATTAGATGAGGTGATGAATATATCTCACTTCAGAATTTCTGTTTACCCAGCATTTTTAGTTTCTAGAAATGCTACAGAAATGTATAAATTAGACGTATAATTATTAATGAAAGTCTTCATTAGTCAAGACAGAAATCAAGGCGCTATTACGACTTGGCGACGATTTAAAAGGAAGCAGTGTGGCACAGTCTCTTGGAATTGTAATGGTTTTGTTTAATAACCAAAAAAACAGCTTTATTCTAGTTACTTAATTTCTTAATTAGTTACTGAGTCAATTGATATTTAAGCTGGTTTGATGTTTTTTTTAGACTGAAGCACCACATGAGGCATTGGGCATGTAGTGAAACTAAAAGCTTTTTACCTTTTTGTTTGGCTAGCACACAACTTTCACCCTGGTGTCAGACAAATAGTAAATGTTTAGATAATACTGCGGATTGCATGTAGTATTGTAATACTAAATGTCTTGTAGCTTATCAAAGATTTAGTGTTTTTTGACCTTAATAAACATGTGAAGAGAATTTGAACATGTTTGTAAACATAATTTTTTTTTCTTAATTAAGAAAATACACAATTACTTCATTTAATATTTTTACAATGTGAGGTGAGATAATACTTTAAGTATTATTTTGCATTGCTCCACGCTTGTGTGACACTCCCAAGTTAATAACAAAAGTTTGAGATGCGGTGTTCATTATGTTGCACGCTTCTCCACGGGGCTTTGCTAACCTCGTTTCCTTCTTTCTCTCTCCAAAGAAAGCATTGCTGTGGTGTAGAAAGGGCTCTATCACTAACAATAACATTAACACCTGCCAACTGTTTATTTTGTAAAGCTTTCTCAATCCAGAGCCAACCGTTTTTTGTTTTTGTTTTGTTTTTTTTCTGACATGCATTTGCATGGGGTTTTATGATACAGATCTTTTGCTATCCAGGAAACTTTTATTGTACGTTTGAATGTGAGTTACGTTGTAAATTTTTTTCTTAAAAGTTTAAGGAACTCAGTCTTAACATTTTATTGTTCTTCAATATTTCATATCATTTTTAGATCAGATGAATGTCTTGTTATTAGATATTGCTATTGTTTTTTTTTTTCCCTTATAAAGCAAGTCAAACTGAAAACATAGTTGGCGGAATATATTGACATGTGAGCATTTTGTGCAACACATCCAAACCCTTACTTTCACCGCAGCAGTGTGTGTAATTGTGTTTGTGTGTGTATGTGTTTATGTGTATAGGCAGCCTTGCCCATCCACCCACCCAGCCTTTCTCTTTGCAAGCACGCCCACTCTGCACAGGCAGTTCCTGTTTTCCCCGTTGACAGATTAGTTCAGCCAATTACAGAGTAGAATAACCCTGCTCTGTCAGTCAAGATGGGTCGCTGACACCGCTAGTGTCACCACGGACACCGCCTCCTTTATTGTGGCAAAAATAGAAAAAAGAAATCAGCTAATCAGTCGGTTTCATGTTTCATCGTGGGCTGCTGCAGAGGCCCTGGCCCAATTTAAGAATGTGTTCTGAGAAAACCTGAAGAAAAACTGATGTGCAAATAACCTTTGTTTCTGTTTTGGTTTTTGAAATTGCTGCATTGTCATTCAGGTAACGGGGATAAACCTCATGTATCTGGACTCAATTTTGTATGAATTTTAGAGAAACACCTTGAGCTTACTCATATACTGTTTATACTTGTATTTCCTGGCTCCTTTTCAAGCCATTTCAAGTTTCTTTTCAAGTTAGAAGCACCGTTACTGTGCCTCTTGCCTTTTAATCCCAGAAAGTGAGTAAAAGCACAGTCAGTGAACTCGTTGGTTCTGTTGGTCTGATCCGGGCTGGGGGGCATTCAGCTCCTCTTCCCACACAACACTTCACATGATGGCAGCCAGACTGACAACATATGCTCTCTCTCTGATTCAGAGCTGGATAAAAATAAAACTCACTGTCACAAGGCACCAGATTGGGAAATAGGTTACTGATTGGCATAGCAAGTGCTCTAAGCTGTCACAGTAAAAGGAAATGGCCCCATTTAGAATAAAAAATTTGGGAGGCTTTTTTTATGCTCTAAAAGGAGATCAAATTCAAAATACATACTTTTCAGAGATTCTGTTTACTGCTTTAAGGGTCTTTCGGTCTACTTTCAGCCTTAAACCGCAATTCTGAGAAAACTAGTGGGACCTGAAAATGTGGAAAAACTTGAACTCACTTTTGTAGCTGGTTTAGGTCGTTGGACTACTATACCTGAAGCAAAAATATCAGCAATATCGATACGGCAACACCCTGGTTTGATAAATTTATTTATTGCTTTTATCTATTTTCTTTCTGAATTTGGTTGGTAGACATAACTGACAGTGTGATTTTTCTCATCTCCCTTCCTCCTGTCTGTGTGTATCTCTGTCCGTTTAGTTATGGTTAAACAGGAGCACAGAGACGAGCTGGACCTTCCTCCGGTACCTCCTATTTCCATGCCCCTGGCACATGCTGGCAGTCTGGTGCGCACCCAGCTGCCTTCTCCTGAGCTGGGCCACCCATCGGATAACCTTCTGTCCAGCTCCCCTCACGGCCTGGCCACGGGCTCCGGACCTGGCCTGCTACCCGTGCAGACCCCCTGCCCTTCCCTGGGCTCCCCATCTTTCCAGCACCTGCCTCAGCTCCAGGGTCACATTTTGCATCACCCCCCTGCAGACTGCCAAATGACGTACCACCCGAACTCTGCTCCCCCTCCGCTTTCCGTTTCTCCCCATTCCTCCTACCAGCCCATGCAGCACAGTCACAGTCACAGCCTACCCTTCAACGGCCAGCCCAGTCTTTCTCCTCAGGGGTATGAGAGGATGCCATTTCAGCAGAGCCCCAGTGCAACATCACACCCAATGGGCATGGGAATGGTGTACCCCTCGTCCCCTTGTTCCTCACCAACCGCTCCATCCTCTTCAACAACCAACCCCATTGAGGGTTCCCCACAGAGCCAGCAACCCCTCTTTACTCCTTCATGCTCACATCTCCAAACGCTGGGCAGCTATCACTGCTCGCCCACCCAGGTGCCCTCCCCAGGTGGACACCCCCTAACAGGGCAGCACTCCACACCACTGCAAAGGGCCATGAGCTACCACCCAGTTGGTCAAAGATCAGCATCCTGTCCCACAACGTCCAGCGCCCCTCCTCCAAGGATGGTCCCGTCTCCCCACTCTGGGCCTTCTTCTCCTCAGCTCCACTCATTGCCTTACCACTCTCCCACCTCATCTTCACCCACCTCAGGCGGCAGTCCTCTGGGGCCCCTCCAACAGCAACATTCAGGACAACTTTCTCCCCAGGCTACAAGCCCAGTCATGACTAGCCTTTCACCGGCAGGAGTGGGTTCTTTGGTTCATCCTCTAAGCCCTCAGGGTCCCTTCCAATCAGATGGGGAGAGGCTGAACATTAAACAGGAGCCAGAGGATAGGGAGCCCACCTTCCGCTCCATCGGCTTACAGGACATCACACTGGATGATGGTAAGATATATGAGCTTATATTCTCAAAACATTTCCTATGGGTTTAGTTTTTATTTCCTAGGCTCAGTAGTTCCCTTGTATTTTGATAAACAGTGAAACACCTTCACCTTTGGGAGAAGGTTCAATGTTTAGAACTAGCTGCCTTCCCTATTTTTACAGTTATTACATAAAAAGGAAGAGCTGAGCTCAATCAAATTTGACTCTTTTTCAGAAGTAACAACAAGAAGTAACAAAACAGACTAAAATAGATATTACTATTGTTACACTATTACTCCATCAACCTTTAAATTTTTTATACCATGCTTCTTTGTCTCTGCAACCCTGTGTTGTTGTGTGCAACTATGCGTCTTTGACTCTCACTCAGTTTTCTGTCAGTCCAGCCTTCAACTCTCATTATCACATTTTCCTATCCTTTTACACAAGATATTTAGAGCACAACCATCTGTGATCAATCTCATTTTCAGTCTGAAACAAGGGACCGCTCAGGGATTAAATTTACCCTACAATATGTGACGCACAAGATAAATTTGTACCTGATGATGTAAAACAATACACAGCACCAGTTGTTGTATTTTCAAGAGGCTGAAAACTTGATGCCTGATAACAGTGATAGTGTTTCATCTGTCACTGCAGTGCACAGTTGTGTACACAGGTTCATTACTGAGGGGTCTTGTGACTTAGTATTGGGTAACATAGACACAATAAGACTGATAGCTGTAGTATCGTATTAAAGGGTCTAATTGTGGACCGCAGAGCTTCTGTATCTGTGGCAGCAGTTTGGAGATTAATTACATTTTGAATGTTTTGGCTTCTTGGAGCTGAAGGCAGGGAGAGGATTGCATCATTTTGTGCTACTTGCAAAGACTGTGGCTGGAACATGACGACTACGTTTGTGTGCTGCTGCAGTAATTACATCCTGTGTGTGCTTGTGTGTATGTGAGAGTGTGCGTACCTGCGCTAACAGCTCTAATTAGCATGCTCAGGAGAACTTGTTGACTTAACAATTGACCATGAAGTCGGTACATGCATTTAGCACCTTTTTTTTCTCTCTTATCCATGAATTTCTCTTCCTAAAATATGTTAATCCACACCGTTCTGAATCACCTACCTCCTTATCTGTAGGTTGTGTTACCACTACTGACATATTCAAATGAGAGTTCTGAAGATTTAGGGTTAATAAGTAGCCTGGCAAGGCTATCTAAGGGAAGTGTTATACTGCGTGCTAGAAAGGGTCACTTTCATTAACACAGCGCTGCTCTCAGTAAGTTATGTGAACAGCTACTGGGGCTCAATAGTGCATAAAACTTAAGAATACATATAGCTATTCCCTTTTCACAGCCTCATTCATGTGCACACATGAAATCTGTTTTGGCACATTTTTTTTTCTACATGAAACTTTAGGGCAGTTTTATTCAGCCTCTGCCCCTGTCAAATACAGAGACACAGTCACTTTGAAACTAGCTGCCTGTACTCAATTTCTTATTAAAAAAAAATGTGAGAAAAGTTTGTGAGTGACACAGTTCAGACGGGAATGTAAGCTCTCCCTTTGAGCCTGTGGCTAAAAATAGCTTTCTGTGCCAGCCCAGCTCTGTAGGCCATGTTTTGAAGTAGAAATGTGGAGTTTTTACCCAGCTCTGAGTTTTAGGAGGTCGCAGCACACTCTATTAAGTAGACCACATACACCCCAGTTTGGCAGACAGACAGGATGAACACAAATAGGTTCATGAATTCATGAAGTGTGATGATAAACCTGCATTCTGGTTTCATAATTAGAAAAAAATAAACCACAATTATTACTTTTGAACGATTGTACATAATTATCACTTGTTTTCTGAATAAAATGCTTCTCGTGTTTAGAAGAGTTTGTTTTTAGACTGGTTTCATATAGACTTACTATTTTTGCATGGATGTCCATCACACTTAAGATCAACTTTTGCTGTGCTACCATAGACTTAAGTCGGTGATAGAAGAGGGAATACAATTTGTGTAGAAAACTGCTCTGATTAGCAAGCAGATGGCACTTGTGACGCACACCATAGCATGCGCGAGATGTGTGTCTTGGTGCGTGTGTTAGGGAGAGATTGTGTGTATTGTGTTTGTGTGCATCTTTTTGACATCGTCGAGGTGTGTGTGTGTGTGCGTGTGTGCGTGTGCCTGCCCGTACAGAGCAGGAGACACAGGAGGTGAGAAGACAGACTGACAGACAGATGGACAGACAAGTCCTGAATCCAAACCCACTGCAGGGTCAGTCAACTGAGACGTTCAATCTGAAATGTACTTGAAATCTGAAATTAAATTGAAGTGTAAACTCAATAATTTAATGCTTATGTACATTGTATAATGTACATTTGAAATTTTCATTCCTGTCTAAACACAGAAGTGTATTTTTGGAGAAACAGTACTTAAAAAGTATATAAAAATAACATAGAATACATAATTGTTCCTTTGTGATACATGGGCAGCCATGCTTTCTTTTTATTAGGCTTTGCAGTGAAAGACCATAAGCCCCAAAGTAAAAAAGTAGCTTCTCAATGTAAAAACAACAAGAGATTTAAGAGAGTGTTGCTAAAATGTGCAGCTTTTGTACTGCTTTGATGTCTGAATCAAAACAGAACAGAATATAATTGGGTGGTGCCTTAATGGAAAATGATCAAAGACACTTGTTTTTATAACAAATAATTGTCACATCTGTTGTATAGAGCAAGGTTTATCAGAACTTAAAAAAGAAAATAATTTGTAGTTTAGGTGCCATATACGTTAATAATATGTTTACAATCAGTGACATTGTCAGGCAGTTTTTGCAAACATTTATATATACACGTCTGTTCGGTGACTATATGAACATGGTAGCGGCTTGAAGAATGTGGGCCCCTTCATAGTGGTCATGGTGACAAAGTCTGAAGCTGTTTTGCTGCCAACCTGTGCACTTAACTAATTAATGTGCACGTGACTTTCTTTATGTTTGCAGAGCACAGCTGGGAAAGAATAGCATGTGTGTTATTGGCTTTGTTTGCATGTGAGCAGTTGCTGTAGTGTCGGCACTGCGCGCAGCGTGTGTCCACAACAAAAGCTGGTCTTTTGTCAGTGTTGCCCTGCCCAATTTCATAGCTGCCCCAAACTGTGAGCTATGGCTTTGAGGGTTAATAATAGGCAGAGCCCTGCTGCCTGCACTCCTCGAGGCAGAGGCACTGGCATAGTAATGACACAGAAACATGCACATTGAGCGACATGTATCATCCTGTGGATGTCATCAAAAATGCCAGGCAGTGTCCATGAACGCATCTTTAAATATATGGTTTTATTGTTCTGTTTTTCTGTGTTTACAAGGACAGAGACTGAATAAAAGTGAAAAAATTTCACCAGCTGTTGCTAAAAGCACAAAATGCATTTTTTTTTTGGTGGAAGAATAATCTTCAGATGTTGGGAGATTTCTATTTTGTTTGCTCTCTCTTTGTTGCTCATTATGCTCGGATAGCTCCACACAGATTTATCCCCTAAGCAACATTTTTTGCAGTAAAAAAAATTGCTTACTCATTATCTAGAGATCACCATAATCTCTTCTTCTATGTTCAGTATGATGGTGAACGCAGCACTGGGTTGGCTTAGCTTAGCTTTAATAATGCAGTTTGGTTAAAAGCAGCTGGACTGTCTGTAACATTATGTGGCAGAATCCACCTACCAGCTCAGTAGTGCTGCTTGACACATGTATACAGAGTTCACTTAGTGCCCAAATGAAAGCGATACTTGTTTCTTTAACAGAAAGATAATGTGTTGTTAAGTCATGTGTGAAGGTGCTAGCAGATGGATTACTTTCACAGAAAATGAGACAATTTTTTCCCGTTTCTAGTCTTTGTGAATTCACCAGCTGTTGTAGTTTCATATTAGCTTATAACTCCACTGAAACCAACAACTTCCTATTTTGCTTACTTTTAAATGATAAACTGTCTTTTGTTTATATAAAGTCATTTCATGATGTGCATCCTGAACATGTGTGCACCCTGAATGCTGCAAAATAGCTGAGAGCTGGAAAATTCGTAATAAAACAAAAGTGATGAACTGGCCACTGACCAGGTAATCCAAAAAGACCTTTTCTCAGCAGTTGGCCCCTCCAAGGGGGGGAAAGCCAGTAAATATTGGATTTACCTTTGAGAAATGCAGCCACAGCTTTTTTCTTAAATGAAATTAAACATGAAATTAGACTTTGAAATACCTTTTTGTCTTCGGGTCCTTTCCTAACCTGTAATTCGTTGATATTATTCCTTTAAAAGGCAATGAAAAGTTCATTTGTAAAGTATAGTCCTCATCAAAAACAGATTAAAGTCTTTTACAGAAAACTATTTTTTCATGAAAAAACAGAAATAAATTGGTTGTCTTGTGTGACAGGGTGAAGTCTCTAACACATTCTGACTTCATGCTGCCATTAGGCAGAAGAACAACACGAATAACCCCAAACTCCTGATTTGCTGGCATGAAAAAAAAAAAACAGCAGTGAAAGGAAAAAAGATTTCCATTAAATGCCGCTGTTGCTCTTTAAAAACAATGGCAAACATTTGCTGGTCTTTTCCCCTTAAACAAGTGGAAAAGGACTTTCTGTGTCATCTTTCCACACAATTATGGTCTTAAAGGGTTTAATGCAGAGGTCTTGGCAGAGTCAGCCTGGTATGGAGACGGTGCCAGTTTCTGCATTTTTTCATTAGAAGAAAGAGAAACCTAGAAATCCCTCTGTGGTAATAAAAGTAGTTTAACTCGTACTTTGTTTTCATTTTTTAAAATATGCACACATGCTATTATTTTGGAAAGCAGTAGTTCTACTTTCATGTTGAAGTTTTTCAGAGTTTTTTCTCTGTTGCTTTGTTGACAGTCTGTTTTTTGTGCTCTTAAGCAAGGTAAGGAGCATTGGTGCTCAACTGGAAAATTAATACTAGTCACCACATTTTCATGGTGCACAAGTAAGGACTTGACAGATTGTAGTGAAGCAGATTTCACTCCCCTTGTAAATGTGGAGCTGTGGAAATGTGTGTATGCAACCTTTTGTGTGTGTTTGTGCCCGCAAGCTTTCAGTGAGTCACGTTAGCCTGTCGACGGTACCTTGCCTCTGCATTCCTGCTTGGTAGCCAAAATGTTACAGGAAAAATAATTTTTTTGTGCTTGTTCTAATGGCTCTAAATCTTGTGAGGCGTTGCCCCTTAGATATCTGTGAATGTTAGACTTACTAAGTATTTAAAGATTTCCTTTTTTTGGAAATTGCAATGAATATTCTCTGACATTTCATAGAACAATCATCTAAAAGATTTTCTCAAGTGGAGAAAAAGCTCTAAATCTATTATTTTAGTTCAGTTTGCATTGGATCGAAAATGACACTTTAAATAATGAAAAAAAAAAACCAATAGCATATACTTTTAATTGGTGGTGCAGGCTTTGCAGATGCCCCCCCCCCCCAAGTGGCCATTTAAACTCCAGTGGTTTCTGTCTTAAAACTCTGTCTTCCGGTCATCCGCTTAGTGGAACCACAATTCTGTGTCCTCGTTCAAAGACGAGAGTCTTGCGAATCACTTACCGTTAGATCAAATGGGAAATCCACAGATGATTCACAGAGATGAGTGACTTTGAGAAACTGAGACTTTGTAAAGAGCTTCTCCAGTATGCTCTGTGCCCTCACCCACCCACTCACTCGCTCCAGAAGTAAAATTAAAATGAAGCATAAAGGGATCACAGAGAAGCAGCTGAGATGAAGGGTAAATGGAGAAAAAAAAAGGCAGGGGGGACTTTTCTGGAGCAGGACTGGAAGATACAAGTTCTATCAACTGACCGTCTATTTCCAATGTGTGTGATCAGTCAGTGGCTCTTTTACTTAAAGTTTGCTCTCATAGCTGAGGCTTTGTGAGGATGTGTACATGTCATTACAGAGCCCTGCAAGTGGAAACTGTGTGCTTTGATATTCCCTGTTGCAGGCAAACTGAGTCTTGCTTCCCTCTGTTGCCTCTCCGCCAGTATTTTCCATTGTGGCATGTTGTCTGTATTTGCTGGACCGAAGAATCACTCAAACTTTGAACTATTTGCTTAAGCCGCTCTGCCAGGCTAATGTTTTTAATGCCTGGGTCAGGGGAACTTTTTTCAGTGTATCATAAAGGGTTTTGATAATTACCCACTTTCCATTTCGACAGAAGACATGTTTATCGTACTGAATGACCATCTGCTTGTTTCACTTCTGTTTTGCATTTTGGAAATCTTTTTAATATGCCTCCTTTGACATGCACTTTGGAAATGGAAACGTGAGCTAACCCAGTCACAGTGGTCTCCTGCTAGATGTGAAACTTCCTTTCAGGGACATTTAACAGAGCCCCTGATACCACTTCAATCACAATATGCAGATTTGACAACAAATTCATTTCTCACTTAGCAGTTTACTTCTAAGGTGAAGAATCTTGAATCTTGAAAATCTGCCTGACATTTTGTAGCCGCACCCCCCCCCGGGTTTCAGTTAATATCTATAATATTCTGGACCCTCTTGCTCGTTGTGGCTCTTACGGAGTCTACCGGCAACCAGTAATGGTGCTTAACTCATAGAGTTTAATCTTTCTCCTGCATTAAAAGACAAACTTCTTTCTTTGTTGTGCTGTAAACTGCACAACAGTTTAATGCTAAAGATTGAATGAGAGAACACGTCTGTGTGCTTGGAAAAATCGTCTTCCCTCTGTATTTACATTTTTAATTGTGCAGCGCAATCGATGACTAAGAGATGAGGCAGCACTTCTGTAAACGTGGCAAAGGTTTTGTTTTGTTCTTTTCAGTCAGTTAAAAGATTTAAATCTCTTAGCTCCCAGAGGACAGAGTGATCTGATTGTAGCCTTTACTAGCAGGAGTAACTGTAGTAGTGGTAGTAGGCTGACTGCAGATGTATATTTTGACTAGGGAGCCCCCCTTCCAGTCATCAGCAGAGGATCTCCCTTCGGCTGAGGCATTCAGAGCCACAGTTACTACGACAGGCAGCGCTGAATCACTGGTTTTCTGTTGCACCGTCATGAACAATACCAGTAAACCTGAGAAAATACTATGGCATATGAAACTAGTCATAGCTTGTGCTCGACTCAAACCTCTCTTTCACTTCTGGTTATTGATGTGTGGAGCTCCAGGTTAAATTGAAGCATAGATTATCTGTTACTCAATGATGAGGGAAACGTTCTGTTTTATTTTTACAGACTGCAATGATTGCTCAGTTGCTTACTGCAGCTTTGCTTTTGGCCTTGTTCTCTCTAGAGATAAGCATTTTTGGTTTACTGACCTGCTGGTTTTAGTTTTTAGTCCACACATTATTATGAAACTGAAGCTGTTCCAAGTAGTTTGTTGAATTGAATGAGAAGAGAAACAGAAAAGAATCGTAAATGGGCAGAGGTGGAGTAAACTCCTTTCCGTTGTGTCTCTTTTGAGATGGAAATTCTCTTCCAAAATAAGTTTTGCTTATTTCCGACGGCCCCACACTAAATCCTCCAAATTTACATTGAGCGCCGATGAAATATCGAGACTGAATCCTCGTAAAAAAATATTTCTGGCAGTTCATTTTGGGAAATCTCACCAGAGATTTCTCGAAATGAGCAGAATAAGTCTCAACTTCAGCTGGGTTTTGTGAATTTTATGCAAATTTCTTTTTTTTGTGTCTCTTCTTACGTATTTGTCGGTTGATAGGTTAATGTTTGCCTATGCAACAATCTAATCAGTACAGCGGAAAGTGATGAGTTTTTGCAGACGCCCACTTAATGTCGGTCTGTCGCACTTCACACTATGTTGCTCATATTCCTGTGGTATTAGGGCAGATTCGCTCCCTTGAATAAACAGATCTTACCACATAACGCTTAAGCTGTGCGGAAGGTTTCTGACAGGCCTGTAAGCGCAACTCTTTAATGTGTACCTCTAATTTGATCCATCAGTGCTGCTCACAGTCATGATTTTTCTTATACAATAACAGTAATTTAATTACGTTTAGTGTAGTTAAGTGCTATTAAGATATATTCTAAATTTGATCTGGATTAAAAATGTAAGAAGTCAAATGTAAAACCTTTGTTGAACTTCATTAAACTGGTGTTACAGAAATAAAAGAAACTCTGTCTATAGCTGTGTCATTTTATCAATACAGCTGCTGCTCTGACGGTCCTTTAACAACTGTAAGATGCAGTTTATTTTGAGCCCAGCTGCAGCACTTGTCTTTCAAAAGGTCACGGCCTTTAAAGGAGATCTGTGGTCCTCCATCAGAGCTTTATTTCACATGAGGAATTATGTGACAAAGCAATGAACCAGTCCACTTGCATGTTATACGTCAAAGTTAGACTGTGTGCTCGAAGGTAAATGTTTGCTTTGATAATCACACGGTAGTCTCATAAGTGCGTGGTGTTGCTGTGAGTGTGAGAGTGTGCGCGTGTGTGTGTGTGTGAACATGGTTGACATGGGAAAGGAAGAGCCTCCCACGCTAACAGGATGATGTGAGTGATGGTGGCCAGACACAAAAGCGAACAGCAGAAAACACAAATAAAGTACACCAAGGCACTAAATTGCGCTTCTGGTCCCATGACACAGACTGTGACAGACAATCATGTGTTCAGTTTGAAAAAATGAACCTGAAGTACTCTTGAGTTTGAGGAGGAGGCGGTGAAGCTGTGATACAGATATAAAGGTTAACAAAATAAATGTTAAGACTTCTTTATTTTGCTGAATATATTAAGGATGTGTTGCTTTCTTACTCCACTTAAGTTACTTTACATCGTTTATCCGTGTTTGTGTGCGTATTGCTAAATTTAAATATGGTTTCTTTTTTCTGAAGAAACGCACTTGGCTGGTTCATTTGCTCATCGATGACTAAGTCGCTCCCTGTCACATTTTTTAACTGAGTTACAGTAAAACATTTGCTTATAAACTTCTCAGGAGTGGGGGCTCGATTTTGCACTACAGCTGCACACGTGGAGAGAGTGGGGTGGAGAAGAACTGTATTTTGATGGGCATGTACAGACATATCTGCCTTTGAGTGCTGGTGTCACACTGGGCCAGAGGTCTTTGCTACACCCACCCAAACCAGTTTGCCGAGCCTGACTTCTACACTCTGTGTTTTTGACCTGTCATCGTGTCATTTAAAACACTTAGGGAAACCACATGAAGAAGTCAGAGGATAAAAGGTGAACTCATACATGTTGTAAGAATGGAAAAAAAGAAAAAGAGAAAATCACCTCACATTTTCCATAAATTTAAAATAAATGAAAGTGTTCTTACTGTTTCTGTCCTCATGTCTTCCTCACCACGTCAAAGTAAAGCTGATTTACTTCACGGCTGCAGTTTTTACTGGCTCCCTGCTGTGTTTCTTGTGGTCCCAGTGTGAGTTCTGAATGGAGGCAGCAGATGTAAAACAACCATTCAGGCTGGCTGGAAAACAGGCTGAGAAAGACTTGCTTGTTATTTATTTAAAATCAGGCTCTAACTGAGTGTGTTGAGTAATTAACCTCGCTGTGCCTGAGTGCCTCTCTGGGCCCAACAACGTGTTTAACAATAGATTGGTTTTACACAACCTTTTTGCCATGCTTACACACCCCATGAACGGGCCTGAGGAAATGTACCGAACCACCATTAAATCTCTAATGAAGTAATGGATGGCCCTGCTGGTTGGCCAGCTGCACAGGAGTGTGTGTTTATAGGAGTCAATGTGCTGTGCTAACTGCTAACATTTCTTGGACTCGAACACAGCTTAGAATTGGCACTTTTAGTGAATGGAATAGTTTCTCTCATTTATTATGTCAGGAGAGATTATATCTCACGTCAGAGCCGTGACTTTGTGACCTTTGGGTTTGCCAGTTTTTTTTAAAGTATTTTGTTTTCCATTTTAAGCTTTCAGCAGTTTGAATTTGCTATTTTTGTCCTGTAAGGAACTCGAGGTGGAACTACACTGACCTCTGCTGGAAAGAAATGCACATGTTCTGACAAAATATTATATTTAAAGTTTTAAATATTTATTTTTTTCTGTTTGTGTCCCTTCACAGTGAATGAGATCATCGACAGGGACATGTCCCAGTCCCCCAACCAGTCGTAGCTCGGTCCTTGCACCAACCCCCTGCACCTCGTAAATCCTGCCACCTCCTCGCCTCCAGTAAGGACCCAGGTGCCGGTCCAGGTGCTGGACCTGATGGAAGAAGGGGGTTGAAGACAGACGATTGTGGTCAATGACTGAATACGGTTGGGAGAGTCTGTTAAAACCACAAGGATTTGCAAGTTCACCAGCCTGAAGAAGACACTCCTCTGATTTCTTTTAAAACTGTTTCTCCTGTGTAGACAACTTGAAGCAGAACTACACAGTTTAAAAAGAAAATGTGAGCAGGAGGATGTTGTAGCCATGCCAAGTTGGAGCCAGGGTATAACATGTCAGAGAACAATGAGAAACCGGTACAAAGATCTTCTTTTTCTTCAGCTCTTTACTGTTCAGGGCTATCTTTGACCCTTTGTTAGGTGTGCGTATGACCCTTCAAAGCACCCAGTCTTCCTGACCAATCAGCTCTCACCTCTGTGAGTCTGGAGCACTCACCTTTTTAAGAAAGTTTATCTACAACAGACAACTTAATGCGCTGTCGTCGCCCTTTCACCAGCATTGACCTTCGTGAATGAAGACTTGTCTTATGAGAATAAGAGATGCTCAGTAGTGCACAATCACAATGAGCCACATGGCTGTGTCAGTGCTCTCAGTGTTGCTAATTTCTCAACGCTGTCTTAAGCACCAGGGTGCTATAAAATATTCAGGGTTAATTGAACATCAGCAAAAGTGTGGCAGAACAATTAAGAGGTGAAATTGGATTAATAACAATCAGAACACCCATAATTATTTCAAAAAAAAGCTTTGCGAGCCAAGCTTTGCTGTCAGGCTGAGTGAGCAAAATTTGCTGTGATGATAATATCCGCTCTTTTTTTTTTCTTCTTCTTTCCCCTTCTGTAAATGAAAATATTCAGATCTAGAGGAGCAGGGTCCCGGCAGGTAGAACGAGCTCTTGTGGCACCAGTCTCTTTCGGATCTGCAACATTCCACAACTTTTTGTAACCTTGCAGCCGTGTAGATATCTGTACATTAATTCCAACACCCCACCACCACACCCCATCTTTTCTTCTCCTTTCTCCTCTGTTTCTCTGCCTTCTTCACATTGAACAAATGCCTTATTACCAGTTAGGAGCTTTCAGTGGTGGCGAAAGCTTTTTGTTGTTGTTGTTTTGCACAGCAGGCTTCAAGTTTAACTGTTTCAAAAACAGACGTGCGGCTCGGCTTATGCGGATGTGATTTCAGGAATCCCGATGAGGGAGAGTCAGAAGATGCATGAAGATGCTGATTATTTTGGTGTTAGAGAGAAGTTTTTTCATCGGTCCACAGACACAGAGGTTTCTGCCTCTGAAATTTCTGCCCATGCGATAATTCCCGGAATCTCCCTTTGTGTGCCTTCACTTTCCTAACAGCAGTCATACTTCTAGTGGTATGAGAGCTGAGGCGGCAATTATGAGAAAGTATTTATGCATAAAAATGTTTATATGTTGCATTTATGTATTGCACCCCGTTTAGCAGTGAAAGCTGAAATCCCAGACTCCAGAAAACAGGAATTGGATGTATCAGAGGGGTATCCCACATCCCACCATTAAAAACAATCAGTTTTTGCTTATAACAATCCAAGACTCCTCCATCATTTCTGGGATTTATTCGTTCCCATTCTCTCTCCTCAAAGATTTACAGTGCCTGTACGACGGCAATAACAAACCTGAGGAAAGAGCGTCTTCAGGCAGGTTTTTAGTCCGATATGACGTGAGTGTGGACGGACAGATACCGATTCTGGTTTGAAGATTTCCACTGGTGTTTCTGCCTTAAGCTTGACAAAAAGAGAGGAGAGCTCAGGAGTGTTTTCTTTAATTACAGTTTGAAGTGAGTTTCCAGGTGAAAATGATTATGCTATGCATTCAGACTCTGCCTAATGCCTTTACATAAGAAAAAAGACAAAAAAAGAAAAAAAGACCTTGATGCCTATAGGAGTAGACTCTAGATGTGTTTAGATGCTTGATTGATTCCGTTAGCATCCTGAATTCGTCCATCAGCCAATCTGCCTCGCCGAGGGACGCGGTGGAAGCATCTTAATAGGTTCAGTTATGAGTGAGTGTGCGGATGAGTGGTTGATGTTTGTACCAAATATGCTGTACAGAAGACAGGAATCTTTAGAGTCCTACTTTCAACAACAGAAGCACACACATGTATTTTAGGCTATGCAAACTGTAATAACAGCAAATGTGAGATATGATGTTATATATGAGAAAGGAGATTATAAAATAGTTGTAAAGTCGCTTATGAACTTCAAAGAGGAAACTGAACCTTCAGATAGTGCGAGTATCATGTCACTATGTAAACTATTAGGATGCCTTAACTCTTGTTTGAAAACCAGTTTTCAGTGTGTCTGTATGCTGTTCTGGGTTGTTGTTATTTTTCTATGTGTAACTTGATAACTATTATTATTATTTTTGTTTGATTTTTTTTTTTAGGAGTGAATTGTGGACTTTTAAGGTTGGGGTGGGCGGAAAAAGATGTTTTTTGTTTGTTTTTGTTTTTTTTGCATAAAGCTGGTTCTGCAGTTTGAAAGACGCGAGTCTACAAAAAACACAAAACAAAAAAATAAAAATGATTAAAAAAAAAACTATTAAAAAAAGAAGCAAAACCAGCATTGACAGTAAACTCTGGCTGCTGCCCTCGTCTGTCATAACCAAAGACCGAACAATATGTTCCCACTTTACATAATAGTAAAGCAACAGAGACTGTACAACTCTATTTTTGATACTTTGAAATGGATGTCATTCCTAAAACGGTGGGGACATGAGGGTTATATATATATATATATATATGTATATATATATATATATATATATATATATATATATATATATATAAAGAATGA
>VUQR01007832.1:0-10086 GCA_015108515.1 Hemichromis elongatus | reverse complement strand
TTTTACACACACACACACACACACACACACACACACACACACTCTGTCAAAGCTGCCAATCTAAACCTCTGTTTATTCTCTGTTTTAAATTTGCAATAAACATTAGCTCTGTTTCACAGCCAATAAAAGTTCTCATAATCTAAATGAAATGTTTACATTACAGAAGCAAACCAGACCAAAGCTGCATGTAAATGGAGTCATTTCTGGAAAACAATGACTTTGCAGCAGCACCATCAGTATTATGGCTACATTCAACACACATTACTGCAAAAATAGAGATGAAAACTACAACAGGAATTTCAAAGACTGATGGAAAGATATTTAGTGCGCGTGTGAAAATGATCACTCATGTCCAAACTAATGCAGATTTTCTTAACATGCAGGGAAGTAGGTTTTTTTCATCAAAAAAGGAAAAATGAAAGGCTCAGTGCTTCTGCTTTTAAACGCAAAAGTTATTCATCAAAGCAAACTGTAAAGAAATCATTTATAGCTTTGGATCCAGACTGGAATAGACGTTGTTTTACTTGCTATGCCAGAAGAATCTCCCCGATCAAGCCAAGGGCTCTTCTGTAAGTCTTACGTGTTTCAGGGCCTGCATGATAACACATTGGTAGGCTGTAGGTGCTACTCAGAGCCTTGCAGACTATCAGTTTAAAAATACATCAAAAAATCAACAATGTGGGCTAATCCTGTTCATATTTGTCTTGTTCTTGGTTCTTGTTATGGAGAGGACAGAAGTCAAAACAGACAAAGGACTGCTTTGTGGCGAGTAAAACAAAAACAGTTTAAACTCTCCACTGAAGCCTCAGTGTGTAAGAGTGCCTCTCTTACACACTTAAAAAAAAAAAATCTTTAATGGGTTTTTTCAAGCTTCTTCCTCTTTATGGTGAACTCAGCTGTGGCTTCTTTTCCTGCCCAAGCCAAATTTTTAGCCAATCGCCATTCGACCTAAGCATAAGCATAGAGGGCTGCAACCAAGTGCATCCAAGCCTCTGCCTTTGTTGTATTCCTACTGATTTTTTTTCTTGTGTGTGTTTTGTAGATGCTTAACTGAATTAAAATCAGGGGAGTTTAGAAACCAGGCAATTTCTCTTTATGTAGCTGAGCAGTTTTTACATTAAACCTTTAACATATATTTTCTACAAGCTCTACAAGTACTACAGGCTCTATGAGCTATGAGAACTCATAAAGATCATTATGTTTAATGCAGAACATTGCAGTGAAAAGGGAAGGGTGACAGAATTGTTTCTTTTGACTCATACAGTGGATATAAAAACTACATGTCACCTCACCTTGAGCCACAAACTGGGATTTTACATTTGTCTTCTTTTGTTTTTTTGGAGTTTTGAAACCAGACTCGGTGAGAGCATGGTGGGTCTGACTGAAAACAAGAAACAACTTGTGATGAACAAGTCGTCATCAGTGAGAGTCGGTTATCCTCCTTTGTGACACTAACACCGACCAAAATTAATAAATTAACTTCTCATTGTCATCAGTGTGACGTGAAACCAGCGATCAAACTGGCAAAGTGCTTATGAGATTACAGAGCAAGAGACATAGTTCGCCATAGACTTCTATGGTTTAGTAACCAGAGTGCGCCCCCTGTTGGCCATTAAAAATAATAAGGTTTAAGCTGCTTCCACGTTGGTCTTATCTTTCAGATCTCAGTGCTACATGCATCCTTAAAGCCAAGCAGACTTTTCAGACACTGCAAGTAACACAAACATTTCATGTGATGTGCTCAACTTTTTGATTTAAGACAACATGTTTTCTGTTGAAACCACATCCAGTATAAAAGCCACTTTGGTGGCTTTATGGAGCGACTATATTTAAACAAGAGTGTGGCATGCTAAGTTCTCAGCAACCTCTAGCTTACTTGGTTACCAAGTTGCATCCATAAAGTGTGCATGATTTTTGAGTGACTTGAGTGTTGTTACTGTTGCTGTTTGAATCCAGTTTAGATTCCTCCATCTGCTGACCACCTGCCTACCTCGTACCACAATAACTACAATCATTTTAGACTCCCCATTGCATAATATTTAGATTTTCATTGTTGAGCTCTTTACTTTTTTCTATTTGCATTAAGTTAAAATTCTTTAGATCAACCATTTCCAAAATCAACAGTACTGAGGCCAACTTAAAAACCAGACCTCTTAAATCATCATTCTAATCAAAATATGAGAGAAAGTAATAGCATTTCCTTTAACATTTAAAAAAAAATCATCAACAAGGCTGTCGGCTATAATGCGTTAATGCTACCCAGTCATAGGCAAACTTTTAAGACCAATGCTGTGGCATTTAATGCAAGAGCATTAAATTTGGGTCAGAGTAATGAGAAATGTCACATACTAACCACCTTCTGTTACCAGTTTTAATGAAATTTTATATGTATATAAATACATTTAAATATGTAACTGTACAAACTTTTGGATGGTGTCTACTCTACTGTCCATTAAAAAAAATAAAGGCTAAACATGGGTAAATTAACCAGTTTAATGTCTCCTCTTAGCAGACGTGAGCCTGCTGTCAGTTGAGATGAGTTTAAAAAAAACCCTATGAAGGTGAAAACTAACCATCTTTTGTAAGGATGCTTTATGAGTTTATAAAGTATTTTAATGGTGGAGTCTGTTGGCAAGCGGTAGTTTTTGGCACTTCTACATTGGCTTACCCCTTGGTGGAGACTCATGAACTTCACAAATACATTGTGCACTAATGTGAACGTGTATGAGCAGAAGCATCCAACTCTAAATACATTTTCCACAGTCATGCTAGAAGACTTGAGGCTGTACTGGCTGAAGAGAAAAGCTAATATCATTTTGCACATGCTGCCTTCAGATCACAGACATTCTTATCAACATGTTTGCCAGTGAAAGACAAACACAAGCATAAAATAATGGTTTGATTGAGGTCCGTAAATGCCTTGTTTCCAGCATTGACTGCCTGTGACCCCTTGATTAAATCAGATTTTCCAACTTGTTTTTCAAAAGAAACACGCTGTGCTCCTTAAAACACTACTAGCACCAGGAGCAAAAGATAATCATCCTTTGGTAATGTGAAGACATTGTTTGTTATGAAAACAATACAAAAAAACAAAAAATACAAGAACAAAACACCCCGCCATCATAACACAGGCTGACTGACTTTTAAGACCAAATATTGTCCCCATACATGAGCCCATCGATCTAACTGTAACATGTGTCACACAGAGACATGAAATGAAAAGGGACAGGCATAACATCAGGCAATGGGATGTAAATTGAATAGCATGAGAGAGCGGGACAGCACAATGAACCAAGGTGCATTTAGGATGTTATTTAAAAACCTCATTCACTCCCTCCCGGTGTAATGAAGCCATTTTTTTCCAGTAGCACCCACTCCCCACACTTCATTTCTCTCTATGTAAAAACCTTTTCTCTCATAGTCTCCGTAATGACGCCTTTGAAAAGACAGAATAACGGTGTTTTGTATTTCATGGAAAGAATGAGGGAGGCAATGATCCAGCACACCAGCTACTGAAGGAAGAAAGCCTTCATTTACTCCCAAAATATGGAAAATCTGTCTTATTTTTCAACCATAACTGCTCTAATACATTTAAAAATAACTGTATTCAAAGTAGATTTGCCTTGAAATTGAAATTAGAATAAATAAGCGGAGTGAGATGTATGGAACGAGGGGTTAGTTAAAGCCTCTGCAAACTAAATCCGCTGACGCACCAATTATGTTCCTCTCTGACAGGATACAGGAGTGGAAAGTGAATATTGATCGCAGGGAATCATACAGAACTGGTTTCATCTTCTCTTCAATTATGGAAGAAACAAATTGAGCAATTCCTCAAGTCCATTAAGGTACAAATGGAATATCTCACTTACATCAATACAGGACTTGTTAACAAACCTGGACAATGCGCTGGGTAAGATTAATTGCCCCCTACTTTAAATGCCTCGCACCACATAATTTATTCCTCCAAAGCTACCAACCGTTTCAGAGGAGCAGACCCACTAATCATACTTTTTTAGCTGAGAATTTAACGTCATACAACAAACCCAAATGGCTGTACAGGTGTATAGTGGTAGTAGTAGAAGAATTAAATATAGTGATGGCTGTAACCTGGCTTCAGTGGATGGTTTAAGTATTTGTGCTTGCAAAGCCTGCAAAGCTTTTCTCAAGTGCAGACTTTTTGCTCAGTGTTAGTACAATTAATTACATTCAAGACTTTGTTATTAAATTATCCAAACTGAATCAACAGCACACTCACTGATGAAAGGTCCAGTTGTGTAATTGGCTTAGTCGGAACTCATTGGCCAAGCTCCAGTTAATGCCCAACTTCAAAGCCAATTAAAATTTAAAAGGTTCAGTTATATTAAGTATCTAACCCGACTGCAGTTTTTATAAAGGGGCCAATTAGCTATAGAAACAAAAACAGTTTTTTGTATCACGCTGCAAACATGTTTATTTATGCTGTAAATTTGGAGATTTTAACATGGGAGTCTAAAGAGATGTACCCACTTTTGGAGTCAGCCTCAAGTGGACATTGGTGGAACTGCAAATTTTAAAATTTCAACATAGACTTTTCCTCTTTCAAACAGTGTCAAATTTATCCAATATGAGCTTTTTTGTGACTTTTTTGGGGTCGTCCTTGATGTTTCCTGGATCTTGGACTGGAGCTACGTCTATCTTCCAACAGGAAGATAGTTTTTTTTTTTTTTCATGAATTTGAGAGAATTCCAAGCAAGAATTTTAAAGGTGAGTGGGAAGTGGGATTCAGCAGGTGGAGCAACACTAAGATATGTTGGAGTGACTCAGCATGGAGAAAAGAATCTCACAATGTTTTCTAATGTGAGCTGCAGGAGATTTTCAGATGCAGCAACAGCCTCACTCTCCTCCACCTTCCTCTTTCAGCAGGTGACTTGTCCACAGTGTAGAGAAGCAGGTAGGTGATTGCAGATTTTCTCTGAGTTCAGGCTGTGATCAGCTGACCTGCTGCTCTTTGTGGATTTATAAAACTGAGTTAAACAAAGATGTCAGCAGATGTTTCATGAGGTATCAGTAACAGTATACTATATGCTGTCTCTTGACTAGGCCGTATACAGTTGTTACAAAGGGGTAGCATCATCAGCTGAAATGCAAATTAACTTGCTACACTTGATGTAGCTGAACACTGACCATAAAACCACAGGCACCGAGCACCAGTCCAACGCTTTACTGTGAAAATCACCACAATAATGCAAACTCACCTGTTTATCCTGCACAAAATTACCCAGTATGCATCATTTAAGTAAAGCAAAGATTAGTACAGCTTTGTTTATTGATCAGGACATTTCTCAATATGAAAATTCATAATTTATCAAAACTCATCCTATGAAGGTCCAATATGTGATTAAAAATGATGACATAACATGTAATTAAACCTGATAAATGTCACTGAGCAGGCCTTACCTTAAAAAATAACCTCGCTTCCTCCTCTCCTCTCCTGTTTTCGCATGTCTTTCTCCATCTCTCAGTGAAGTTAGCTCGCTTTCTTTTCTCTACCAGTGAAATACAGCAGCTGGAACTTTAGCTAGCAACACACAGGGTGACAAACTGCACACAAACAGTTGGTGTTTGTGTGTTTGCTGATGTTTGTTGAGCTGATAGAAAAGTTACATTTGAAATTACCTGCCACTTAAAAAATGTTACTCCCTTTATACTCACTGTAGCTGTACAGTACTGTCACCACAACCGACAGACGCCTGCACTCGTTCTTTAACTCCCAAGTACAAATTATATAAATTAACATAAATTAACCAGCCTGGTGAAGATATTTATGTAAAAATGTAGAGAGTAAAAGTAAAAAGTCAGAAAAATAAGTATTTAATTAAAGTACAGAAACCTGAAAATTCTACTTAAGTACAGAGACGAAGTATTGGCACTTTGTTACCTTTAAGTAAAAAGAAACTTTTTTACATTTTTAGTCAAAATAAGTAACAAGCTCACAACATCTTCTTAGAATTTCTCTGTATTATTGTACAGTCTTTACCTTAAAAACTAAATGCACCTTGAGGCAACTGTTGTTGGCGCAATATATAATTAAAACTAAATTGAATTCAACTGAAAAATTCCAGCATAATACTCAAAATTTCAAGGTGGTCAACCATATGGGTCCTTTGAACAGGAGGACCTGGAGGCCTTCACTCGGTCTGTCCTTTTCTACATTAAGTGCTGTGTAGAGAATATGACAGTGACCAAAACCATCTGGGTTTTTCTAGTCAACCTTGGTTGACTAGTGAAGTCTTTGCTTGGTTTGAGACCACCCCTCCCTTGCAAGTCGGTCCATGGAGGATGCCATCACCATCCCCCTTCACAGAGTGGTGAGCCATCTAGAGAACAGGAAGAGCTACGTGAAGATGCTCTTTGTGGATTTCATCTCAGTGTTCAGCACCATAATCCTAGACATCCTCACCACCAGATCAGCACTGTCACCTGCTCCTGGATCAAAGATTTCCTCACAAACCGGCCTCAATCAGTCCAACCCCACCTCTCCCACCCCACTGTCGCTCAGCACCAGATCCCCACACGGCTGCATTCTCAGTCCCTTACTGTACACCCTGCACACCTATGACTGCACACCAACCCACGCAACCAACTAACATTATCATTAAGTATGCTGATGACACCACGGTGTTTGGCTCCTCTCTGATGGAGATGTGACAGTGTACAGGGTGGAGGTGCTCAGAAAACAACCTGTAAGATGAATGTCTTGAAAACAAAAGAACTCATAATGGACTTCAGGGGGCGCAGACAGGTCCACTCCCCTGTGATTATAAATGGAGAACAGGTGGAATCTGTTGAAAAATGAAAAATCATTGGCTGTCCTTTGCCACCCCGTGAGACTGTGGCGAGATCCTAACCAGGGCTATCACAGGTAACCCCTTGCACCCCATCCACCACTCGTTTGGGCCATTGGGACTGTTAACAAACACTATCCCCCCACACCCCACCCCTGCCCACCCACTTCACCACGCACACAGACTCTATTTAGACCAAGTCTTTTCTTTGCTCTCCAAGCACTTTGAACGTGTTCTTAAAGGTGTGTCTTTCTCTTATTTTTGCATACATTTCTCATATTTCTTATTTATTCCTGCTGTCTACTATTTGTATTTGATTCTGGTAAAGCTGGTGTAGAGCAACTGCAATTTTATTGTACATGTACAAAGACAATTGCTATTCTTTTCTATTATATTCAATTCTAATAAAACCTCCAGGCAAAACACATTAACCATATGGAAACATTTCTAATAAGCACCTATAAGCAGAACTTCCTGTGGTGTGATTAAATCTTGCATTGTGGACTCACTTCCTGTGAGTTCCCCAGCCCCACTGTCTGTTTGCAGGTTAAACAGACAAAATGTATTTTTATGCTAACGTAAGCTAAGAAATACAACATCATGTGGCTAATCCTTTAAAGATATTAAATATGAGTTCATAAAATCAGACTTACGTGGCTTCAAACGCCCATCTGTCTTCTTCAATAAACACGATGGGCACTTAATTACTTTCTCTCTCAAGTCGGCTTAATGAGGGAATTAAACTCCTAACCCTGGCCGTGTTAGTGCCTTGCTCTACACAGTGATCTGGACAAGGAGCCGCAGAAGGCAACCATACAAAGGGTTATTGTGTGTATAAATGTGTGTGTGTGTGTGTCGTGAAATATGGCAGCGGTGGCTGCAGACAAAGAGCAGGTAGATTGATGATTGATTAGCTGTGGCTGTCTGGCTGACTGAGACTCATTGGCAGCCGTCACTTTGATGAATTACACCGCTGAGAAAAACACACTGCACTCTGATTACTGCCAGAAAGACTGGTGAGTGTGTGTGTGTGTGTGTAGTGGGGCTGATGGCCTGCATATAGCCTTTGTTGGGGTCTGTATGTGCAGTGTATGTGTGTTTGTGCATGTTGCTGCTGATACGCTTCCCTTCATGACTCTGAATTGCTCCACAGGGATTGTTTTTAGTGGATGTTGCCAGTGTTGTTTCCATGCTAATCCACTGTGCCCATGTTCACACACCCAAAATCCTTGCTTAGTATTCTGCCGAGGGAAGCGTTACATCCCCACAAGTCTGACTCAAGGTCCTATATGCCGCTCATAAACAGAGGGCGATTTGTTCATATTTAACAAGACGGATGACAGGTATGTACCTTTTTTGTTGTCCCACTGCTCCACCTGTCACAGGATGCACTGAATAATTTATGCCGATGAAATCCACGCTCTGCCTTTTGATCTGGCAAAGGCCGGAAGCATTGAAATTATGGGCGATTTATTTAATGAAACATTTCAGGAGCTGACACAGGGTTGGACCCACACCGGTGTTTGATGGCTGACACTGATGTGGGTGGACTTAAGCTGCTGACTGCTCGTATTTTGAGATGAAAGTGCTTTAAAAGAAATGCACATTTTTATTTCAGGAAATCAGCGCTCAGAAGGTGTGTGCATATAACCCCAGCATTTCCCCTTATTGTCTCCAAACATCTTTATACTTTATTATAAAATAAGTGGATCAACCTTTATTCTTTGGTTCCTCTGCATCTACAGCTCTGCAGTGCAAAAACCCCAAAGTTGCACCCCAAATGGATCCACAGGTAAATTGGCTGAGAATATGAGCACAGCAACAAACTATTAATAGCTCAGCAAACCACGATTTACCAAACAAGCAGTTAAAGCAGATGGTAAAGCAATCACAGGCAGGCAGTAAGCAGTTATTGAGATTTTTCTTGAGGATAGAGACAGGTTTAAGGATTGCAAAAGCAGAGAGGACTGTTTGTTTCTCCAGCACAACAACAAGTGGAGGGGGCCTGTGATTAGACTTGATCCTCCAGTGATGTGTAGAGAAAGTATAAGAATTAGTGGCCTGTGGAGAACACCAGGACATGTCCTGGTGGCCTGAGGGCTGTTTTGGCCTGTGATGAACTGTCAGCTTGAGCACTGATATTACAGGTAAACAGGAGTAAGTCTCTCTGCAATCACCTGCTTCTCTACACTGTGGACAAGTCACCTGCTGAAAGAGGGAGATGGAGGAGAGTGAGGCTGTTGCTGCATCTGAAAATAAGTGCCAGATAAGGACCAGGCCAGGCAAACATATGCAGTTACAGCCAGGGCACAATTTAATGAATATATATCCACATGTTCATAAAATATTTGATCATGTCACAGATTCTGTCCTTCATAGAAAAGAAATAATCTGAAATTTTAAGAAGAAGAAGAATGTGAGAAACATAACTTGAGTATGTTGTAGGCGCACTCATTGGACACTTCATTAAGTTGCTAGTCCTGGGTGGGTCACGCTTCTGCTTTTAGACCTGCTGTAATTCTTCATAGGATAGATTCAGCATGAAGACATTTGGTTTATGTTCACACTTTGTCGGCCACCAACAGTCACACTCCAGTGAAACTGTCATGGCGACTCGGGGTTCAGTCTCCTGGTTAAAGATATTTCAGCATGTGGACTGCAAGAGCCCAGGAACTATCCGCCCACCTTCACCCAAGGAGTTAACCTCACTTCCTACAGTCGTGGCCAAAAGTTTTGAGACACAATGACACAAATATTAGTTTTCCCAAAGTTTGCTGCTAAACAGCTTTTAGATCTTTGTCTCAGTTGTTTCTGTGATGTACTGAAATACAATAACAAGCACTTCATACGTTTCAAAGGCTTTTATCGACAATTACACGACATTTATGCAAAGAGTCGGTATTTGCAGTGTTGGCCCTTCTTTTTCAGGACCTCTGCAATTCGACTGGGCATGCTCTCAATCAACTTCTGGACCAAATCCTGACTGATAGCAACCCATTCTGCCATAATCACTTCTTGGAGTTTGTCAGAATTAGTGGGTTTTTGTTTGTCCACCTGCCTCTTGAGGATTGACCACAAGCTCTCAATGGGATTAAGATCTGGGTAGTTTCCAGGTCATGGACTCAAAATTCCAACATTTTTTCCCCCCCGAGTTATCACTTTTGCCTTATGGCACGGTGCTCCATCGTGCTGGAAAATGCATTGTTCTTCACCAAAGTGTTGTTGGATTGTTGGAAGAAGTTGCTGTTGGAGGGTGTTTTGG
>VUQR01007827.1:35364-50494 GCA_015108515.1 Hemichromis elongatus | reverse complement strand
CTTGAGCAGAAAAGAAGGACCAAGGGCCAAAAATAAAAAGAAGAACAGTTTGGACAAATAGCACAAACAATACCAATAAATGCAAGTCTATAAAAAATTGTTTTTAGAAGTGACTTGAAAGATATTATTATTAATTAAAATCTTAAAATTTAAACTAATCCATATCCATATAAACATATCCAATGAAAAATGTTTCCACCCATTTAAACAAAATTCAACACAATATTGCATAAACATACACATCAGTGAATTCAAAGATAAGTCACATGATCCTCCATAGTTTTGTTCACTATGTGAGTTTTCTTTGCCTTTGGTTTAGTGCTTGAAGTCAGACTCCAGCAGCAATTCTGTGGTCTGTTTTAAGGTTGAGTGACACTGACAATATTTTGAAATGCCAAAAGTCTCTTTCCTTGAACTTCTGTGCAGGTCAAAAATGCCACCGTTCCTGCAATGGTCGTTGCTGGGGACCCAAAGAGGACCAGTGCCAAAGCTGTAAGTTGATCACTATTTTCTGATTAAGACTCGTTGACTTGTTAGAATCACCAGTGACTGACTTTTTATATGCATCAAAAATGTACTGATAACTGTTGTGGGTTGAAAATCAATTTTAACATATCTTTAGCATACCTGGTAATGTACTTAGAACCAATCAATCATTCAATCGAAATTTGTTTATAAGCACATTTAAAAACAACACGGGCTGAACCAAAGTGCTGTACATAATGAAAATAGTAAACATTCATAGAAAAACGATGGAAGACTAGTCACAATTGAAAGCTAAAGAATACAAGTGTGTTTTCAAGCATGTTTTAAAAATGTGAAGTGTTGGCGACAACCTAATGTTAAGGGGCAGACTGTTCCAGAGCTTGGGAGCAGCAATCGCAAAAGCTCGGTCATCTCTGTTCTTCCGTCTGGTTCTGGGGACATCCAGAAGCAACTTACCTGCCGACCTAAGAACTCTGCTCGGAGTATTTTTGGTTAAAAGGTCGAGAGATACGATGGAGCTAATCCATTCAAAGATTTAAAAACAAACAACAAAATCTTGAATTTGATTCTACGATGTACTGGCAACCAGTGCAAACGTGCCATTATTGGGGAAATGTTTTTAAAATTTGCGAGTGCCTGTCAGGAGTCGAGCCGCCGCATTCTGAACTAGCTGCAAACGAGAGAGTAACACCCGGTTAATACCAGAATAAAGACTGTTGCAGTAGTCAAGCCTAGATAAAAGGAATGCATGATCACTCTCTCGAAATCGGCAGATGACAACATAGTCTTGGTTTTTGCAATGACCCTCAACTGAAAAAAGCTGGTTTTAATAACAGAATTGATTTGTTTCTCAAATGAGAAAGAGCTATCGAGAAACACACCTAAATCATTAGCAAACAGCGTTCTGAACTTTTCCAGTGGACCAAGATCATCATTAAGGGGAAAACAGGGGTCAGAATACTGTAATCTCAGTTGTTTGATCGTTTACATGCAAAAAATGTTTGGGTTTTTTTATGTTTTTTTGTTTTTTCCATTAATTTATGTGATTTCCATGATACAGTTTTTACTAATATGCAGTATGTTACAGGCCAATTTACTCTGTTCCACTAAAATGCTAATAATACATTCTATTCTACCCGTAATGCGCAATGTGTGTGTGTACAGTGTTATGAACTGTGGCACTTGTTACTGCAGCATCTTTCAGTTTGAAAATGATGAATCTATATTTCTTTTGGATTGGGCAAATTTTACTAAATCACAATATCAGCTTTGAGACATTCGACACTAGGCCAGAAATATTTTTTTTCCAAATAATGATTTCATTTTTATTTTGTCTTTATACTCGTCATAAAAAAAGGCAACTTTGTGTTAAAATATGGACTGTATTGACCAACATATTTGTAGTTAGGAATATTAGCTGGGGACAACTATAAATGCAATGTTATGTCATTTTACAGGCAATCTGAAAGTCATGTCTCTAAGAAATAAATGTTAAAAAAAAAAAACAGCAAAGAACTTTTAGGCTATGTTCACACTGCAGGTCTTAATGCTCAATTCCAAATTTTTGCTCAAATCCGATTATGTTTTGTCTGCTTGTTCACACTACAAATAAAAAGTGACAGCAAACGCGCTCTACTGTGAACGGTTCACGGTCCTCAAAGCAGCCCGCATGTGCAAAAGAAGACATCACACACAAAACACGCTCTCTTTACGGAAGTAAAAATGGCACCTACGTAGCTAGTAGGTGTTGTTGCCACAGTCTATCAATTTCTGCGCAGTCGTAACCGACAGAATTTTGACAAATTAATTAGAGAAAGAAGTACACTGAGAAAAAAGAGATCCCGTGCTTTAACAATGTCCAGTTTCTGCCGCCATGCTTTCTCGTTTGTCTTCTCCGGCACTGATAATTGGCGTCTGTCTTGTGTCAGTGACGAAAAAGATGGATTTAATGTGACACGACCGTTCAAACAGCAGTCGCTTTCAAATCATCAGATATGTATCGGATTCAGTACCACATACGAAAGTGACCCAGATCGGATTTGAAAATATCGTATATGTGCTGTTCAAACTGTCATACCATGATCAGATATGGGTCGCATAGGGTCCAAAAAGCCAGATTGGATGCGCTTTCGCCTACAGTGTGAACGTAGCCTTAGAAATCCATTCAGTGGATCCATCTACTGTTCACTGAAGCCTCTTCAGAAACGGTCGAAGTGGCAGAATGACTGTTAAGAAGCTAGTCCTAAGGAAGAGAAACAGGGGAAAAGGCTGAGGTATATCAAATATACAGAATTACACAAGAACTGCAAATCAGTGGCAACAGGTGTTTATGGAAATGAGAGGCAGGATTGAACACAGTAGTTTGTAAGCAAATTACTCACAAACTAAGCCCATCTCCATCCTGCCTCTGTGGAAACGGGACATGAGAATATCACCAATAAATCGGCATCTAAATTTCTATTTGAATTACATAAAGTGAAGGTTTTCCTGCTTGTTGCTCCGAATGAATGACATCAGATTTTTCTTTGTTTCTTTTTGCTGTTGAAAGTCATCATTTCTTTTGAGGAGACTGTATGCTCTCCAAATTAACACGCATGATATTCTGGCTTTTTAATGAGCACAGCTCCACACTGCAAAATAATTTAAAATAATTTTAAAAACATTTCAAAACAGGCATGTCAAGCAGAAAAGTTTGCTGTAGCTTTGACTGGTATTAAATAGATGTCTTAACACTGGTTTTATTAGTACTCCTACTGCTAGTTGGAAATTTTAAAAAAGCAATGTTTCAGCAGCATCTAAAAATCAGACAAATCTTCTGTTTTAATATTATTAAAGATCATTAAATAAAAAATCCTACATTAAAGGACAAAACACAACATTATCTCCATTCACTGATTAAATTACTTGCAGTCTTCAATAGGAAAAAAGTTTTACAAAAGGCTGTGATGAGTGGTTGTTTCTCGTCTTCACCTATGAGGAAAGCTCTCATTTTACACTGGATCATTAAAAGATAACAAAAGTTTCACTGTGATGCAAATGATGTGTGACAGCCTAACAGCAAGCAGTGAAACAGAAAAAGAAACAATCCCCCATTCTAACATTGATCTGCTGTTCTAGAAAATATTAAACAAGGTTTTTTAGAAAAAAAAAATATTTGGAGGATTCACCACATATTTTCTGATGATGATTCCCGCACCTCAGGTATGGAGAGTGATGTTTAGGTTGGGAACCACTAATGATTGTAATGCTAATGATGGTTTGGGCTCTCGTACCTGTCAGCAAAAGCAATTCTTAATTGTATACAACATGTTTCTGACGAGGCATAGCCTCATCTGGATGTGATGCAAGCAGTCGCCCATCTGTGCATAGACTGCACAAGTGTTTAGATTTGCTGTTGAGGAAATGCTCTTCATTCCTGGATGAGTACAGCCTGCAGCTGTGTAATGCTCATTGGTTGTGGCTGCATTTGAAGAAATATTGGGTTTGAATGCTGGCCAAGGATGCTCCTGATCCAGAAAGGCCTTCACTACTCTGGCAGTGTGAGGGTGGGCTTTGTCCCGCTGAAGCAGCCGCAGGACTAGGATCCTGCTGCAAGAATTGCACAAATGCAGGTTGGAGGATTTCATTTAAGTAATTCTATCCAGTTGAATTTTGACCAGTCGGCCATTAGACAGATCAGAGATCGTTGTCTCATGGACATGACAGGCTGCAGCAACAGCTAAGTCATGCATGCCAGCATCCAGCATACCAAAAGCCTGGTCTCATTCAAATTTAGTCAGTGGCAGCACGACAGCACTGATGACAATGTTGTATATATTCTGATACTTCAGAATGGAATTGCTTGAGTTCTGAGGTGTTCAGTAAACATTGGCTAATTAAGCATGCTTATGTCTACACAAGTAAAGATCAAATAAGGCCATTCCCAAGTATAGTGATATTTACAATACTGGTTGCTTCAAAAACATTTAATCATTTTTTTAAATAATAAAATTATTAAAGAATTATATTTTTATTAATACTAATGAATTCTTTTGTTACAATTGCATTGTTTTCCAGCGTGGTTCAGAGTAACTGTTCTTAAATTAATTGTCATAAAATGGTAATTTATAAGGCTGCACTTTTGTTAATGGTGAGCACTACAAGCAACACTTCACAGCTCATAATGGCTCAGCCTTGCATCTGTGTTTAACACATACTAACATCCACAGGAGGACTTCATATTTAGTATGGCTATGTGTGACTTTTTTGTAGTGGATCAGAAGCAAACAACAAAACTGTATCTATACATTTAGTTTTAGTCAGAAACAACCTCTCACATTCCCTTTTTTATTTTTAAATTGTACCACCCTTCATCAATGTCTTCCTCTTTGTCCATCACTTCGTACTTAGACCACTCCATCTATGCCTTCCAACCCTGGCATGTCTCATCTTATTTGTTCTGTGGTTGTGATCTTGTTAAGATAATGAGGAATGAACTGTTTGACCAGGACCTGTTAATAACACGTCACAGAGCAGGCCCAGATAAGCCCCGGCCCCATCTATCTGCCTCGTTTCAGCCGCGATCGCACCATCTCTCTACCCCTATCCATTTATTTGTGGATGTCATGATTCATTTTTTATTTTACTTGTTTTCAAAAAAGAGAAACTTTTTTTTTTCTTGCACTGGAATGTTTTTAATTATGAAGTTATTTTTTAAGTCAGCTAAAAGATTTGTGTAATTGTCTTTTTGTAGCATATAAAAATCAGCATTAAAGTAATAAGTTTGCAGATTTTGAAGAAGCAGATAAACCCAAGAAATTACTATTCAAAATAACTCTCTTTACTGAGTCTCTCACACAAAAAAACTGAATCTCTGTCAGTAGAAGTAATTTTTTCCCTTGAAGTACATGTGATGTTAGTTGTTTTTTTTTGGGGGGGGGGTTCTATAAAAGGATACACAATAAAGTACTCACACCTGCTCTAAATGAAACAGCAATTTTTATTAGTCGTACCACTGGCTGCAGAGATTGCACCTGACAAGTTCTGTGGTCCTTGATAATAGCAGATGACATCAGATCCTTTGAACTGGGTGGTGACTGTGGCCGTCTTCCTATAAACTCCAAAAACTAAAGCATTAACTAAATTGCTGCTAATTAACAGATATAACTTTAACGTAGATTTATAATTTCAAACATCATAAAATAGAATTCATGAGCCTTTGAATTTCTGTCATTTGCACCGTATGGCATCACACATGTATTCTGCAAATCTTGGCAAGAGTTTTTTGTAATATATATATATACATATATATCAAAATAAACCTTTGGACCTTCTAAACACACAAAACAGAAGCATTGTGAGACAAGTGGTGAATATCTCAGATCTATCAGTTTAAAGATAAAAAAGAAGTGTACGTAGTCACAAACATCTCATGATGAAGGTGTTTATTCATTTTAGTTGATTCATCATAGCCTTATCTCAACATTTAGTTAATGAGGCAGTTTTAAATGCAAATATTTTCAAAATTGGGGCATTAATTAGCAAATAAAGACTTATACTAGTCAAATTTACCATACCATTTATCATTGATGTGCTTTCCATTTGCTTTAAGAAATCATTTGACTTTCATCAGTGGAAATCACTGTAACTGACATGCAATTAAATTGACCTCATGTTTCAAGCTGCTACCTTTTAACTGTAAACTTGAGCCACAGCACTGTAAGTCAAACATGTGATCTATTTTGTACAGTATAGACATTCATGCGATATGTAAATAAAGTTAAACTTGGGCTTAAATTGAAAAATTAACTAAATATTTTGTCTCAGAAAAAGACAGGTGTTGAGAACCAGATGTGCCAAATAATAATAATAATAGTAATAACAATAAATTCACATGGGGAACTCAGATGCATTGATTCCTGTGAGTGATGTCAGCATTGACAGTCTTTTTAAATAAAAGCTTCCAGGCATATTTCATGAAATGATTACATTTAGTTTTTTTCTTCTTTTTTTTGGTTCCAGCCTGTAATTTTATTTATTTATTAATTTATTTATTCATTTTTTAAATGGATTTTAAAGCCAAATTGACAAACAGCATTATGTCCGTCTCTGGCTAGGCTATTTGTTTGACAAAGTGTCTTTTGAATAAAGCAGACCATATTAATGCAGGCCACTGTTAATGGAATGCCAATGATGGTAAATCAGTAGTATTCCACTCAGTGGCATGAGCGTGCGTGTGTGCATGTGTGTGTGCGTGTGTGTCTGTGTTTGTTTAACAACTTGTCGATAGCTTTTATTTATCATGGTGATGGTGCCCTGTCAACACAAGGCTGAAGGGAAACATAACACAGATCAAAAAACAATGGACACGCTCAAAACAAATAAGCACCACCAATAGATGTGTAACGTTGTACAATATTTACTGTTGTAATTTACTTTCTCAGTTTCAGTTCTGAACAATTAGCTATAACCGTTACCACCAAATATAATCTTAAAATTACTTTGAATTTCATCAAAATTACATTCTTTTGTTGTTTGTGTTCAGTTATGGCTGGCTCCAGGTGGTGGAGCATCTTTCACCTCATACAGCCAAAAGCCATAGCTGTTACTATTTAGCAACATGACTGAGTATAAAGAGAGCAGAGAGCCTCGTCATTTAGAAGTAAAAGTAACTATGATAACGACAAAATTATGCAAATAGGTTAATTTGTAGTTGCAAATATTGTGTGGATTGTTTCACCTACAATACTTGTGATATAATCAAGACTTTTTCAATGAAGGCTTACTTCAGCAAGACAGTGCTAAACTACACTGTGTACATATTATGACAGACTAAGGCCTATCACCTAGTCTAGACCAGGTGACTATGCTTAATTATCTCCTGTCACTGTGCCAAGTTCCCACGTCTTAGTCCTGGTCTCAGTGTCTGTTAATTCCTGTTTTATTCTTATAGTCCATCATCTGTTGTGTTGTGTTTAGTTTTGCTTACCCTTGTCCTATTAGTCTGATTCCATTCATCTGTGTTCACTGGTGTTTTCCATCCCCCTATTTACCTCTTGTGCATGTACTGTCTGAGTATCCCTTCGTTCTTTGTATCATCTTTATGGTTGTTATGTTTTCCTTGTTGAGTCAAACATTTGATTTTCCTAGTTTTGTTACTCATGTTATATTGTACTTTGTTTTAGTTTAATATAACTTCCTTTTAGTTTGCCTTCATGTTTCTGAGTTCTGCATTTGGGTCCTACCTCTGCCAGCCACACAGGTTACACGACAGGTACATTAACAGAGCCCAGACTGCTTGGTGTTTAACCAATAAATAATAATCCAATAATAAAAATAAGCTAAATTTGTCAAACTAGTCAAGTCATATCTTGATGCATGCTTAATCATGCTGTTTATCTGGACATAGCGTTTTCAGTGGGAGAAACATTTCGTCATTCATCCAAGGGACTTCTTCAGTCTCAGCTGACTGCAGGTTTCCTCAACTTTATAAACAGTACATTTTCATAATTATTGAAACTAGCACCACTGAAGGAACAGTGGGCTGGGAGGTCAGTTTCTTCATCATAATTATGCAAATTCTTATGACTATTGATCAGCAACCACTGATCAAAGACCACTGATCAATGGCCATGAGTACTATTCACAGAGAGATGGGTAATGGCTCCAATCACATCATTGTAACATTTACATTTTTTTAAACCCACCCCAATACTTTATCTTGTGCCAACTTTACTGGTTCATTCATAATTGCTTAGTTATGTGTTCCTGCTCTATAATGAAAGTCCCACTGCTGACACTTAAGCTATGTCTATTACCAGCTATCTTTATCTGTGAAATGGCAGGGTCCTTATGTACATTTATATATGGCTGTCAAGTTGAAAGACACACAGACATACAGCCGCCCATATGATTGCAAAGGGCATATAAGGAAAAGGTGGACAGATGTTCACTTTGGTAGTACATTCAGATAAGAATCGCTATGTCTTTGTCACACTGAGCTAGACAGCAGATGAGAGCAGAGATGAAAACATAATTAAAGATAGCTAGTAGGTGGTAAGAATACTTCTGCTTCAGCTGAACTCACCAGACACAGACCCATGTAAACACATGTGCATACATTTTACAAAGCAATAGATGGCAGATTATTTGACTTGTGACATGTCATCTTGCAGTGTACCTGATGGGTAGCTGTAGAGGAATATGGTTGTGCAAAGACATTTTAGAATAAAGCGTAATTGTCTTAAGTATTTCAGTTCTCTTGAAAAGGTTTAGCTGGTATATATGACTTCCAGTCCAGATGGTGCAAATTGAACCAAATTACACCGCCCCCAAACTTCACCTGCCATTTGAACTGGCTAGACAAACACATTCTGAGACTGCATTGTGTTTACATTTTATATATGTATGCATAATGCACGTGTATTATATATATACACATTTTATCCTTTGTTTGTGTTCTTCTCTTTTCAACATGTGTGTAACTTCAAAGTAACTAAGACAGTGTGTGCGGAGCAGTGTGACGGCCGTTGCTTTGGTCCCTTTGTTAGTGACTGCTGCCACCGTGAGTGTGCAGGTGGCTGCTATGGCCCAAAGGACACAGACTGCTTTGTAAGTGAACACTCACACACATACACACACTTTACATCATTATGGTGTGACAAAAGAGGTTAAAGTGATAATTTTCCTGGTGATATTACCATGTCAATATGGTTACACAGATAACATTTTGTGTTAACACTTTTTTTTTTTACGTTTCTCTTTTTCTTTTTGGTTTCTTAAATCTGACACATTTTACTCGTGACTTTTTCCTTCCTTCAATTTCAGGTACCTCTTAAAATGGATTTCACTCAGTTTTTAAATGCCACTTGTATGGCAAATATCATTTGATGACATTTAATTCTCTTTTCTTCCTGACATGAGTGTCATTTTTAAATATAGACTTCACCAGGAACTCTTCATTCTGACTTTTTGCCATGTGCTTTATCACTTTTATCTGTGCTCGTTTGCATGTTAAACTTGTTTCTCAGGCTGTAATTCAGAGTCCATTGCTAATCGAGCTCTTCTTCCTGGATTTGGAAAAGCAAGTTTGGTATCATAATTTTTTAATCTTTATCATAAAATTGAGAAAATGACTAAGCAAATTCTTGAATGAATCTTGACAAATTCAAGCTCTTCAGACACAATAATTTTTGTCAAAACTATTGTCATAGACAACATTAAATGTTAAGTAGAAGTATATTTTTAGGGCCTGTAATCACATTTAGAATAAATGATTGCATTATAATTAGGTAGCCTACAGTTTTACCAGTGTCTGTATATAGCCAACCTCTGGGTGTAAATTAAAAAGAACTATAATTGAATTCATCAGTTTTTCAATCATATTTGTTAATCATTTTCACAATAGACTGGCAGGCACTGCAATAAACAAATAATAATAAAGTAGAGGTCAAAAGCATTTCATTATGTCTTAACACAATGCTAAATAGGAAAGACATTAGCAATTAGCTTAGGGAAGCAATTGCTGCTGCCCAATCCAGAAACGGACAAGTCCATCAGCCTAGAGTGAGAAAATTGTTCATTCAAGTAGAAAACGTTCAAGAAAGTTGTTCATCTTCCCAGGGATGAACTTCCCAAGATTAAATTATGCAATACTCAGAGAAACTACCAAAAGTCCAAGAGTTACATCTCAGACTCTACAGGCCTCAGTTGGCATGTTAAATGTTAAAGTTAACTGTATGACTGAAAATGACTGAGGAAGTATAGGTTGTTTGGAAAGATGCCAGGAGAAAGCCTTTTCTCTTTAAAAAGAGTAATGTTGCATGGCTTAGGCGGGATCATTTGTATCTTAACAAACCACGAGATTTTTGGTCATTTGGACAAACAAGATTAAAATGGCATTGTGTGGCCATAGTGACACATTTGCCAAATACTCATCACAGGATGTCACAAACACCCCATACTAACTATTAAATATGGTGGTAGACCGGCGAGGATTTAGGTTTGTTTTGTAGCCATAGAATCTGGGCGCTTTGAAGTTTTTAGGTTAACTAGAAATCTTCTGCATACCAAAGTATTCTTAAGTCATATGTCAAGTTGTCTGTGTCATGGCTACAGCTTAGTCCAAATCGGGTCATACAATAAGACAATGATAGCAAGGACAGAAAATCTAAAAAATTAATAGCTGAGAAAAAATGGTCATTCCAGTGGTCAAAGTCCAGACCTCAACCAGAGTAGAATTCTGTAGTAGGATTTTTTTTATATTAAAAAAGAATCAAAGAAAAACACATTTTCTGTGTCGACTTTTTTCCACACCAGATTGATTTTTCTTAGTAAAATTAAAGGCCTTAAAGGCTAAGCCAACTCAAATGGCATTCTTTCCTGCCTGTAATTTCATTGGGTGCATGCTGATAGTCTCCATCACCTTTGAGTAATATCACTACTGGACACTGAAAGGAAATTGCAATACAAACCTAGGGTCAGGCTGGCAGGAGTTATGAGTAAATGTGAAACCAAATTCTGGCCACTCTATCAAAGGAACCTAATCTGTAACTGTGTGCTACATTACCATTTATATACACTACCACTACCACACTATGAATATTAGTACTATTATTACAACTAATACTAATAATACTTTTTTGGATGTTTGCAGGCCTGCACCAACTTTAATGACAGTGGGGCATGTGTGACCCAGTGCCCTCAGCCATTTGTCTATAACCCTACCACCTTCCAGCTGGAGCATAATCCTAGGGCAAAGTACACCTATGGAGCTTTCTGTGTCAAGAAGTGTCCACGTAAGTCTCACCACCTGGACAAACACATGGAGACACACACCCACGCACACACAGATACATGCGTGCTGCTTTAAACATTAATCTTAAGTCATAAACTCTTCATTGCTACGCTTTAAGTACTAATTTAATGGGACAGTTTCAGTTTACCTGCATACATGTGCAGTCTATCAGCTCATTGTCATGGTCTTCTAGACCCACAAGCAGGAATGGACAGTAGCAATGCCTGTTATGTTCTTTATAACCCTCATTTGCATTGGACTAGAAGATAAATGCAGCTGCTTCTTGAATTGCATTTACTCCTTAGGTTTCTCATAACTTTCTCATTACTGCTGGTAGATCATTTTTAGGGCAAATACTAGCAACATAAATATAGCTTGTATCTTTCCTAAAATAGTCTTTGTGTGTGTGAGCGTGACTATGTCTGTGAGGACGAATTCGACTTTTACACCTTTGTAAAAGGGAAATTTTGAAAAGTGAGGGATTTTTTATTTAGGTTTTTTTTTTTTCACTTCAGCAAATGGCTGTTTAATATTAACGCTTGTATAAAGTTCCGTTTTAAAGTTTAGGTCAGAATAAAGAACATGGGATGTATTTGTTAGGTTCTCACATTTGTGTGCTCTTTTTCTTTGAAGTCCAATCCAATTGACATAACTGCCATTGTACATATAAGTGGGCTGTCCAGCATGTAGATAGCCTCTCACCCTGTGTAAGCTGGTTTAGGTTTCAGCACCCACACAACCTTAAATTAGATAAGTGGTTAAGAAGATGGATGAATGGATGGATGGCTTGCTATACTGCTACACCACTTGGTGGTACATAAATGGTCAACGGTCACTCCAACATGTCATCTTGATAAGCCATCAGTCTTGTTTGCAAAGCCAGTACAGGTGAGGAGGAAGTAGAGGCCCGCGACTGCGTTAGCACCATATCTCTTCTCACTCCTGTGTATAATTTTTAGTCATGGTATTCATGCATTATTCTGTGGCCACTGCTAACCACAAGCTAACCACTCACCACATCCACAGCTAATTATGGACACCCCATGCTGTTCAAAACATCACTGAAAAGGCCAACCAGCAGGGAGGGAAGGGAAGCTCTGCGCTTGGAGGCATTGTTACTTTTAAACAGACACAGGATAGGAAATAATATAAACATTTAACAATTTCCTGTTATCAAAGTATGCTGCTTTGAAATATTTAATATACTTATGCAAAATAAGTAGGCAAATAAATAAAATATACCAAATAAAATTACCAAATAAATAAATAAAAATATCGGTGAGGCAAAGTCACTTTCAAAGTCACTTTCAGCACTTTTTTTTATGTGATTGCCTACACTCCACTGCCACTTATTGTTCTGTATGTTCCAGTGTGACAAACAGCAGCCATCTGTATTTGACATTTACAATGAATTGTTTTCCAGATAACTTTGTGGTAGACCACAGCTCCTGTGTGAGAGCATGCCCCAGTAACAAGATGGAGGTGGAGGAGAATCGCATAAAGATGTGTATCCCTTGTACTGACATCTGTCCAAAAGGTAAAATTTAAACATATAGTTGCAGTAAATATTGAGTAAATGGTTTTTCTTCATTGATTTATTCTTTTTTTTTTATTAACATTATGTAGTTGTATATATGCAGTGTTGTCAGTCTCACTGTTGGATTTATTTTGGCAAATGCAGGAACAGTACATGTTATCTTGATTGCATTAAAACCCTTAATCTACCTTGTATTTTGCATGTTTGCATGTTTGCATCATTGAATTAATCCTTATTTTTTCTTTATGGTTTCACTATGTTTTGTTTAGCATGTGACGGAATAGGCACAGCGAGCCTGCAGACTGCTCAGACAGTGGACTCCAACAACATTGACAAGTTTGTCAACTGCACCAAAATCAATGGCAACCTGGTGTTCCTCATTACTGGAATCAAAGGGTGAGAGCTGTGAAGGTTCAGCTTATCAGAAGGACTGAAGACAGAGTGGGAAAAAAAAAAACTGCCTAAATATAAAATAGCTTTTCTCAGTCCATTCAGCCTCGCTGTATTCAGCTGAACAAGCACTGAGCATTCACAATGGGTTGTTGAAACAGAGCCCACGGGTAGTTCACACCTCACTTAAGTTGGAAGTAACTAAAAGTAAAAAATTGCGGCTGGAAGTCTACTGTGACCATTTTAGCCTTCAACTAGACTAAGTGTGCACCTGTTGGTCTCACAGCATAGATGGTGTGTTTAATTTGGGTCACCTGGCATACCGAGTGGGGGATTGATTCAATTATTAATTAAGATAGATGATACTCTTCAGCTGACACACAAGTGAACATCCATGATGGACACATTTAGAGCATGTGTGCTTAACAGATGTTAGTTGAGAGTGGCTGAGTGTGACCTCTCTGAGCAAAGATCTCTCTGGGGCTGTATCAGCTTCTCCACCGCTGTACCTGCTTCCTGGGAGATCCCTGGCTACGTGTGGACAGGGCCTCAGTCTCCTTATTCTCTCAATAATCAGAAACTTTGTTTTTTAATCATAATTGCAATTTGAAATAAAACTGACTATAATACTATAATATGGTATTTTAAATACCATTTAGCTATTAACAGTTTAATACAAATTGTTAATTGGATGGATGAATCTGAATAATGTTACTGCTGTCAATAATGGCAAGTCGTTAGTTATGTCTGCATGGATATATAATACTATTTGTGCGCATGTATTCATATGTATGTAATATATTCTCAGTACACATACATGATTTACTTCTATAGCTGCCATTGAAGAGTAGATTACTCTATGTCTACTTAATTGTAGCAAGCTTTTTATCTCTAAGTAAGAAAATTTCCTGTAAGTACCAGATTTTCATTGTACGTGTACAATGACAATAAAGGGCTATTCTATTCTATTTTATTCTATTCTATTCTATAATATGTAGGAATATTCTTAACACATATTGATGGAAATACTAAAACACACTCTTTTTTTTCTTTGATTTGATTTGTTGTTGTCACTCTGATCTCTCTTTTCATTCACAGGGATGTCTATCATAACATTGAAGCTTTGGACCCAGAAAAGCTCAACGTATTCCGCACCGTTCGGGAAATTACAGGTAAGTGTATAATTTGCACTGCATTGGTCTTATACACTGATGTATTTAGAGAAAGAACAAATGTTTACTCATACTGTGATCTCTTTTCTCGAACAGGAAAGTTTCATATAAATGCTTATAAATACTTGCATGCATCAGCATATGTGTATTTCTTCAAGTCCCCTTTAACCCTCCCTCCTCTTGAGAATGTCCACACCAAGGACAGGCATTGCAGAATAAGATGAATATCATATGAGTTTTTCAGTCTCCTCTTTCTCTCTGCTGCTTCTCCCTCAGGGAGTCCCTAGCCTTGAGTCCCACAGCCCCAGCTCTCCCTTCACGCACCATGAAGAAAAGAGCCAGAACATGTGGTGCACATCGTTAATCCCCCAGCTCCCCATGCCACCTCCACTTTTTAGCTGCGTGTACACTGTCATCCTTCCAGCCCCAACATTTGACGATGCCGTCAGAAGAACACATCATATCTCTGATGTCATATTTTCACAAGCAATAAAAAAGTATTCTTGTAAAATATCACTGCTGATATTTAGCTATGGATGGCAAAAGCAGATATCTTAGTGTATCCCTTTCATCTGAACATACTTAGGATTACATCAGCTTTATTTTGCTAAAAGAAAATATTGTATGAAGTATCTAAGATGGATCTTAGATCATTTACTTTCTTCATAACCTGTTGCATTTATAATAATAAATATTGTTATGCCTGATGGCAGTTATTCTTAAAAGCTAATATTGGGGGAGGGGGGGGGGGGGGGGGAGGGAAGGGGGTCA
>VUQR01007827.1:13849-35344 GCA_015108515.1 Hemichromis elongatus | reverse complement strand
TACAACAAAAGTTGTATTGTTGCAGTTCAAAAGAAAACTTGAAATTAAAGATATAGAAATAAAACAACTAATAACTGCTGCAGCCAATATAGCATTTTTTTGCACGTCCCTTACTGAAAACTGATGCCAGTTATAACTAATATATATGCCTGCTTAAACAAAAAAAAGGTTTTTAAGGATTATAGTGAGTTAAGAAAACAAGTTAAACTAGCGCAGCTGTTGTTCATTTGATAGAGTGAATTGTCCATTAACGGCATTTCGAAGTATTGTCAGGCAAGATATTGAACCCAGTTGATGGAAACCCTTGCATCTGAACACTTTGTGCCTGCTAAGGTATATAAATCTCTGTATAAGTCCAATTTTTTACTCTTTAAACTGACTGAGACATTGTCCAAAACTTGACTTCGAAGGCATTTTGTTTTGCTGCTTTTCCTCTCTGATGGTTAGTGATGACAGTTTGAAAGCAGGTGATGGAGCATAAACCAGCGGCCATGTGGTCAGACACGTGTGTCAGCTCAGCTTGTCATTTCTCTGAGCTGGCAGAAGAACGTGTCTGATAAAGCAGGCAACCTGCATCCGTGACCCCAAGGTCACAGCTAGCATTGCTCTAGCTTTCAAATGAGCTCTGTAGGAGGACAGCTTTCATCATCCACAGCAGCACATGCATCTTTCTGTCTCAAATCAAATTCTGATCTATTATTTTTTTTTGTCCTTTCAGTTAGTTCCTACCAGGTCAGGATTTACCCAAAGAGCGGGTGTAGCTGGCACGATTCAGCATAAGTGGGTTTCTCAGTGTTGTGACTCAGAATGTAATCACTACAACTTAAGCACTCTTAACCTTTGCTTATGAGCTCATGGCCTTCTTGTCCAAGTGGTTCCACATTTTAATTCACTATGCACATTGGTGTGCTGCTGATGTGGCTCCCAGCAGAGCATGAATTCCTGATAAGTGATCTTCACATGTGCATGAAAATTCACACAAAACCCCCCAAAAAGACAACAACAAAAAAATAGCCTAATGTTGCACACAAATTTTTTTTAACTTGCTTTTTTGGCATTGGTCTTTCTATCTAGTGTCATTCTACAATTTTGGGGAAGTCTGAAAGTGTCAGGCCTATTCTTTCCTCTATGAAGGGACTCATGGACAGCCTATCTGATTGTTGATAGTGATGCAAATGCTCATTACCACATCTAGCACAGCTTAGAAACAAATTAGCTACAAAGACTTAATTCAGTTCAGTTAATTTTAGTTATTATTAATGCCAGTCTACAAAAACAGTTATATTCTCATCGCTCTTCACTGGAAGACCTATTAGCAAACTTGCCTGAAGTGTAAATGTGAAGTGTGTAGAGACCTGCAGGATATTTAACGTGTATATAGTTAGATTGTTCCAAATATGCATTGTGACCATTTATTCATTACAGACTTTAGGAAGCATGTACAATATTTCTTGCTGTATTGGTATGTAAGAGTAAATTAATATGCAGCTTTTTAATGCACTGAACAGTCATTCTAGCTACCTTTTCAGTCACCTTTAGAATTGTACTATGTGCTTCATCTGACAGTTACTATCACTTGACAGTATAATAACACAGTTGTAGCAACCTGCTCTTTCTATAGCGTCTCTCTACTTGGACAAAGACACATATAGTTCACATTGAAGCTTAAACAAAACACCAACCTTATTGCCATTGTTTACTTATTTATTTTGACCTTTCTTATCAACAATCTGCAACCACTTTCTGATGCTCCATGCCTTCCTCGTACAGTTAGACGTGCGCCGTTATGCCGTCCTTACATTAGAACAGACAAGAGTTCAACAGGCAGTAGACTGTTATCATGAGTAGAGAACACCAAAAGCCCTCCTAAATAGCACCGTGCCAGAACAGTGCGGTGCCTCAGCACTGCAGGTTTTGTCATTAAGACAATTAGTGTTGACAAGTACAGCGCTAACGATTCTATAGAACTGCTGCCTCTGGGCTAAGAGGCACTCACAGCATCATAAACTGCACATCATGAGAATCAAGATGGACAAATACCAAAAGTGCAATTACCTTTTCCAAGCCACCATTCCCCAGCAATATGTTTGACATTCTGTGTGAATACCTCATAATAGCTTATATAATGGAATACATTCCTCTTTTATCCTAATGACTGCCATTAAGATGCTTTCATTAAAGATTCACTTCTTTAAAAAAAAAAAAAAAGGGCTATATATGCACATGGCATACAATGTTAAAATGTTTTTTTTCCATTTTGGGAAGTTGCAAAAATACAAATTTTATACCTTTTTGGTTGTAAGTGCAATAAGAAATCATATATGATTGCTTACCTGTTTTGGACATTTCCCGACCAAACATTTGTAATAAGCATTTATTAAAACCCTGTCACTGCTCAGATTGGATGCTTTTTGTCTTTTGTCATCAAGCCAAGAGCGGCATTGTGTCGCCACAAGCTCTACTTACCTTTCTCCGCCTCTCCTCCCTTTGCAGACCAACAAAATTATGCATCCTGTGGGAAGAACTCGCACTGTCTAGTATAATAGAGTGTTATACTGTTTATTGACTGGAGTATTGCATGTTTAGCTTTTAAAACATGCCATTATATCTGTCTAGACTTTCCTTCCACCTCCTTCTCCTCCCCTCTTACCTCTGCTCTTCTACCCACTGTGGATTTTTCTTTGGTCTCGTAGCCTTATCCACATCTGTTGTTTGTCCTCTGGTGTTGGCTTGGGGATTGTAGTCCCCTACTGTTTCTTCCAATAAATATTTCATATTTCTGAATCTATTATTAAGAATCCTAAATGAGCCATGGCCATTTTCTCAGCTTTTGATTTTATCTCCTAAATTATTTAACAGCAGACAGGGAAATAAAGGAAATGCAAAAATATCGATAAGTCAGACTTGTTATAGCTGGCACCAAACTCCTCTGTGGCATTGCTGTGCCAGACATTTATCTGGCTTAGAAGTGCTTGGCTGATTTCAGATGAGACTCAGGTGGTGTGGTTGCATTGTTGTGTTTCTGGAATGTTGCTAATTCTAGAGAGAGGACGGTTCACTCTGCTCATTTTCTTCTTGTCACTGTGGAAATGGACAGTATGATAGACAGGATATTCTAGTCTGTCAGTACTCACGTGAATTTATAACCTAATGTCTGTCTGTGTCTTCATTTAGGTTTTCTAAACATTCAGTCATGGCCTGACAACATGACAGACTTGAGTGTTTTCTCCAACCTGGCTACTATTGGGGGAAGAGCATTGTACAGGTACCTGAGTGCATAATACCTGCATGAATTATTTTTTCTTTTTCATTCATTCTTTCTTTTGTATTTTGTTTTTTGATTGTTGGCAGTAGTTTATGCCAAGTTGTTTCACAAATGTCTCAATCAGAGCTCAGTACTTCTAAATCAATGGCAAGCAGGAAAATTAGTGGCTTTAGATTTATTTTTAGCTAATTGTAGCGAACAATCTCTGAAGCCACAGCTCGGTGAAAAACTGAAATGAAAGAAAGAAGGAGCCGATAACAGTAATTTTAGAGTATTTCATTGTGCTGTGTTTTATTATTATTATTTCTTATAATTTATTTATTTATTTTAATGTTAAGCACTTTGAGTCACGTTTGATCATTTCCTGTTTAATGCAAACGGAGTTTATTATTATTGTGATACTAATTCTTATTTCTTTTTTGCTATTGGCATGAAGGGGCGTACACATATTGTATGTATATGAACACATAGATAATATTTAAACTACACAGCTTGTCTCACAGATCTAACTTTTCATGCACTGTGGCAAACTCGGCTGCGGTTTAAAGGTGATTGGAAAGACAAGGTTACTGTTCAAAGTTGCAATCACATGTCTCCAGCTCTGATTAAATATTTAATTCATTTTAATGCAAACTGAGGTCGATCTGGTTTTGTTGGATAGCCTTATCTAGATAAGTGCTATGCATGTTAATGCGTGAAGTGCGGGGCCTTTTTGTCACCGCTTAAGAACACTGTAAGTAAAACGTGATATTTATAAAGGCAGCTTAGTTATTTAACCCAGATTATAGCAGCTAATTATTCATCATTTAGATTTTTTTTCATAATTTGGAAAACATGCAATAAAAATGTAGTGAGATTTGGATGTAATCAAAGTGGGTGTCTGCTGATAAAGTGTAGACTGTGAGAATCAGTGTGTTTTTGTGTGTGTGGATGTGTGTGTGTGTGAGTGAGAATGTGTGCATGTGCGCTGCACCTGCCTGCAGATGGAAACAGCAGGCTGCAGTACAAATTATAGCCTGCCACCCACCCCTGCCCCCGTGCTTGATCCTGCACACTCTCTGTCTATCTGATGGTTCTGACACCCACTGGCATCCTGTCATTTTTAAACCATGCAAGTGGGACATATCAGGATAGCTGGGGGTAGGAAGAAAAGAGAGAGAGAGAGAGACTAGCAGACAGAATGATTAAAGCACATGTTCTAAGTCGCATTGTTGCAACATAGGACAATGTGGTCACAAAAAAATAAAGATTGCAGTGTATTCTTCTTGAAATTAGGATTCAGTGAGATGACACTTGAGATGACTGGTAGACTGCGATGATGTTTAAACAGCATTTCTGTAAAATCTGTGAAATGATTTTATCTTCCCTCTTCCCTTTCTTTTCCTCTTTTGTCCCTGCGCCACATCATTTCTTCTCCCCCTGCTCCCCTGACCTTCTTTCCTTTGCTGTCGGCCCCGTCTTCCTCTCACCTCCACCTATTCTTACCTCTCAGTGGGATCTCTCTGCTGGTGTTGAAGCAGCCGGGGATCACATCACTTCAGCTTCAGTCTCTGAGAGAGATCAGTGCTGGGAATGTCCACATTGCAGAAAACAGCCAGCTTTGCTACTACAATACCGTGAACTGGACGAGACTGTTCCGTACTACAAACCAAAAGGTTCTTATTCGCAACAACCGAAGTCCACAGGAATGCTGTAAGTTGATGCCACAATCATTATAAATTCTAAATTCTAATTATTTGGTCAACTTTGCACTAAAAAAACACATCTCATGAGTTGCTCTACCAAAACAGAAATAAATGATCAACAACGATCAAAAACCTTCACCTTGCTTTGCCATTACATGATATCAGAGACTTTTTAGATATATATGCACTTTTACAGAGCAATAACAACGAAAGAAGAAAATAGTCCCACGCTAATAACAAATCATCTGAACAGAAATAAAACTGCTGCAGATTTTCAACAATGTCATTCTTGGCATATATTAACTTTATTTTTTTTTTTACTGATCTAATGAATATGATGTACTACAATATAATTTACCAGTGTCCCATAGGTCCTTCTTCCACTTACAACACAACTCAAAGCACATTGACGCTTTTAAAAAAAAACTATGTGGATCCAAAATATAGATCCAAAACATTTGTTTATATAAACACCTTTCTACCAAGTTTCATGGTGTTTGGTTTGCTCTTTTCGTCTCCTTTAGTATTTGTGACAAAAATGCTACAGAAAACATATCAGTTGTTACATTGTACTGCACTGTATGATACAACTATTTAGTTGCAAACTTGCTAAACATCCCATATTTTCTATACTTTAATAAGTTAAAAAAGGTAAATTATGTTTGGATGTCCACAAAAAATAAGTAGGAAGACTCTCAAGTCATAGTTTAACAATTTATTTTAAAACATTATACTCGTATGCGTTTGTATATTCCAGATTTAGTGAAATCTACCACATGAGCACATGTTTGAATTGCAGCTTTTGAACAGTTATGAAAACAAAGACATTGTATGAAAATGATGTTTTAACCTCTGATTCTGGATATCCTCTGGTAGCAGGACATATTTGAGTCATTATAATGTGCTGAATGACCTCTGTGTTGTACAACCATGATACATTTGCATATTTTAGCTGTTAATTTAACACTAGCTGTGTAGCTTCAGGCACCATCAAGAGCACTCTTTTTTTCCATCTTTTTTTCTCAAACATGTTCATATTTAAAAGAGGTTGTACGCTAAAGAATGGGACAAATCCATTCAACATTTCTTGCAGTATAGATTTAAAAGAAGTTGAGATTTTTGACCTAACAAGAAACCAGCATTAGACAAACTTCTGCTTTCTAAGTTATCGCTCAGCCTTCATAAATAGGAACTATTGTATTGGCCATTCATAGAAAGGTTTTGGAACGTAGAACATAATTATATCACTATACCCTCTGTTATAGCTTGTCTGTCTTATGAATAGTAGCCATTATCTCACTAGCTTCTGAAGGACACTAAAAACAATGATTCAATAATTAAACGAATTAACATCAGGTCATTGTGAGAGTGCAAGGTTTAGAAAAATGAAATTAGGCAAATAACTGATTTGGTGAGATAAAGATTGCATTTCTAAAAATGGAAGAGCTTTATTATATCACTGCCACAAGTGTTAAGACATTATTCATTTATGTATAATGTTCATTAATGAGCCAGTATTTGCATTATTGAGTTGGCCCCTTTTCACTGTTCATGTGCTCCTTTCCCCTTGGCACTTCCTTACTGTTGAACACACACACAGAGAGAGAAACGCACGCACACGCACACACACGCACACTTTAGAGTCTTTGAAGACTTTGGGTTAGTTTCAAGAGTCACATACTTGACATGGTTCTGCATGTGTGCATCAGAGTGTGTGTGTTTGTGTGTCTAAACTTGACTGAGCCTCGTGGGGCTAGAAAAGGGCAGCTATCACACTGTTACAGTGCAGCAAAGAGTATTCTTGTGAATATGCATGCGGTTGTAGTGATTTAAGTAGTTGCTGCAACCTGAAACTAAGACATCTGGTTTTCATGGTAGTTGGAACAGAGATTTAGTGTTATAAAGTGTACTAGCATATAAAACAAGCAATACGATCATGTTATGCAATATTAAAACACAGTTAGGACAGCTTTATAACCATAATTTATCTTTGAATTTGTTTACTTGTGATTTTAGGCAATCGAAAATTTTTACATATTGGCATAGCCTAATCAGATATCAATAATAACCCAGGATTGTACTGAAATTTAATATATATATTTATATAGTAGCAAACAGGACAGTTTTCAGTTAATATTCTTCACACTGCATGAATTATTTTATACATATTACGCATCAACCCTGTTAGAGACTCAATGCACTACTTCAAAATAGTGTATCTCACCTCATTCTGACACAGTTAAATGAAATATCCCTGGTTTGCTTCTGCAGTATTTTACATGTGCGTACAGTAAAGAAAGAAAACATAGAAGGCAGAAATGTTGTAGTTCTTGTGCAAATACAATTTTCATTGTGCTCACTGAATTTGCATATTTTATAATACTTTAAGAGACTGTCAGTAGCACCAGTGCCTTTTATGCAAGTCAAAATACTGTGAAAAGGGCACGCATATAAATCGGTCTAATTTCCCTAAAGCAGTGAGTTTCTCACAGCAAAATTCGGGTAAAAAGCTGCAAGAAATACTCCCACTGATGATGTTAGAAATTTAGTTACTTCACTGAAAGAAGTCGCTGGTGGCCACTGTGATAATGCTCAATTAACAAAATGGAAAATCAAAGATCCATTTGGTAAACTCAGTGGAACACATGCATGTTGTTTGAGTTTACATTTCACTGCGTGTTGTACCTGTATAACTATGCATGTGACAAATAAAGAATCTTGAATCTTGAAAAGAGCCAACACAGAGTCTCTCATATTGGCTCATTATTTAATTACACTATTAACTAAACAGTAAATGGTCTTTAAAAAAAGTGTATTTTCTAAAATGTTGCATGTGAAAAGGATCCCTCCTCCGGCTCCCCCTCTACTCTCTTTAGCCTTTTCACCGAGCGCCCCTTAAATGTTGCTTTTATACAGAAAAGAGAGGCGCCCGAAATTGGAGGCACTCGTTGAGTTCCAGCTAAATCTCTCTCCTCAGCCGTGCTAATCACCGCTGTTCAGGGACAGGTTTTCTTTGCTGTGCTCACTTTGTTTTTTAATTTCTTTATTTATTTCTTCTGATGTTTTCTTTCTTTCGTTTCTCTGCCCTTACAATAATTGTAATCATAGCCTGAGCTTTTGTCTTCCTTCAGTCTCAAAAAAGCTACTGCCAGGGCTTTTGTTAGTCAGCCATGTCAGAAACATCTGAAGCTGATATGTTTTTGATCTTGTTGTATAGTTAAAAAGCCACGCAACCACCAGTTCCCCCTTGTTTATATCTTGCACCAATCATTCTCCCTTTTCCTCATTTCTTTCTGCGTGGTCAGTTTACCTATGAGGCTAGTAGCATAAAAGAAGTGGTTTTGTCTCTTGCAACAGTCAAAGCTTTCATCCCCTTTTCTTTATGTATCTGCATCTTTTTGTCTGGATTTTTAAGCATTTGGAACAAGGTTGTGGCTACAGCATTAAAGCATACTCATTGGCTTGCATGTAGCTAGGTTTCCTAAAACAGCAGGGGAACTTTTTCTAACTACGTTCTGTAACCACTGGCTATCGAGAAAAGAAGAGAAGAGAATGGGAAAAAAAAAACGACAAGGGGGGAAATCACGCCAGATGCAGGCGGGATGATAAAAGTTCACAGTGTATCTGTAGCGCTGTCACCATGTTACTTCAACACTCATTTTGTCACTGTAATGTTCTGAAATGTAGCAACCTCTGTACAACCGAGTGCTAGAGGGGGACAAGAGAGAGACAGAAAGAGATAAGAGATCCAGGCCATTATAGAGCAGATGTAATGGCCTGAGTCAGTTGGCGCTATATGAAAAACATTGAGGCAGAAACGCAGAGAACAGATTGTTCGCTACGAATGTAATGAGAGAAAGGGGCATTTTCATTACATGATTGAGTGCAGTAAAGTATATCAGACTTACAAGTTTAACATTTGTATCTTTGTATCACAGGTGGCTTTTAGTATTGCTTTACATCGCTATCTAAATAACACTTGTTTGTGCTGTAAATGTGACGCTAAGCACATATGTACTGAAGCAAGACACTGCTGCTAAGAAAAACAACTTCATAATATTTAGTATCTGTATATTTAATTACCATCTCAAACAGAAAAGGCTTAAATCCTTAAAATTATTCTTTTTTTTATATTCTTTTTTATGGTTTTGTTAACTCGACTAGTCTGACATCTGCATGTGCTTCCTCAATCTCACTCTTCATTGTTTGCACAGCAATTTTGCAATGACGCAACCCAGCCTTCTTCTTTTCTAATTGCACCATATCAGTCAGTACTGTAGACAGCCTGTGCATGTGGACCATTTATATTAATAGAGAACATACAGTATACACGAACAATGAAGGGCCAACCAAGTCTTCTGATGAATTGAGTTAATTAATGTGATGTTTTTAAAAAGTTTCTGGGATACACAAGAGCATTTTTGTGGGAGGAACTAGGTCGTCTTTTAGTTCGTCCAGGAGGATAATTATTCTGTCCCTCTTTAGTCTACAGCATATTGTTTGACAATTTCTTGTTTACCAAAGAGAAACCGCTTTATCCCGGAGCACGTGTTTCAGACGCACACCTTTTTCCTGTGTCTTGCTGCAATTACTCTTGCCATTGTTTAGAAAAGAAGTCCCCAGAAGAAAAAATGCTGGCTTTTATAAGCCAAGAAAATGAACATCTGCTCTGTGGAGGCGGAGAAATTTAATGCAAAAATAAGCCTTCGCAAATTGCAAGCGCCTTAGTAAATCTAGCCCTGTGTCTTTTCATAAATAATAGGATTATTTGGCTAATTTTATACCCAGCTAATTTGGGGGAATTTAGGGTTTATTCATTGCGTCTGACACTGAGTCATCAAAGCTCAGCTGCATGCTACATGAGTATAATCCTCTGCCTTCTTTGTTTATATGTGTATTAAGCAGCCAAGGAGCACATGGTGTGTGACCCACTGTGTTCGGATGCTGGATGTTGGGGTCCCGGCCCAGACCAATGCCTGTCCTGCCGATACTTCAGTCGTGGACGGACGTGTGTAGAATCCTGCAATCTTTATGAGGGGTGAGTCGTGAATATGCATGCACATATACATTCAGATATAGTGCTGATAAAGAAGCTGGAGGTGGATAGATTTTTTTTTTTTGCCTAAGTTTAAATGTTGCTACTGGACTGACTCACAGAAAACAGAGTTGGCGTTGTTCGTATATATACAAGTTTATATGTTGTCCTCGAATAACACCTTGACAGTCTGATTAAAAAAAAAACAACAACAACAAACAGACAAACGAACAATTCCTGCTATATTATGCCAGCACATGCAGAAAAAAATAAATATTCAGCTTTTTTATTATACCAAATAACAGTAAAGCGGAGAAAATCAGACCAAACAAGTTAAGTTGGTACAACTAAGCGAGCATCAGCATGACAGCACTATTAAGAAAGGCCTTTTATATTCAGTGACGCTTGTGACAAAATGAGGTTTGTATGCTTCTCACTTTAACTTTGCTTGATCAGGATGTGTTTACCACTAAAGTTTACTTTGTTAAGGTGTCAAACACATCTTGCTGCTGTTGAAGTCTATAAAAGTCCCCACAAATGCTTAGTTAATGATTACTCTTCAGCTTCTTGACAGTCAAATGGGTTGGAGCACCAAGGAAACACTCTCTGGGAACTTTTATAAGTTAGGCTAAAGGAACAGTAGCAATAGCCCCTTTTTTTAAGTGTGTTTTGAGCCTCTAGAGCCATAACTCTCTCTGACTGTGCCAAAACAGACATGATGTATGGTAAATGGGTCATATGAATGCTACTTCAGAACTTATTGTTGTAGTTTTTTATTAAATTAGAAAGCGTTAATCTAGAATGCTCTCATGAGCTTCATGTATGGTCAGCCCTCTACTTTGAAGATATACAGTTGTAGCAACAGATAATGATTGTCATGCCACCAACGAATTGATGGGCACTGGTGTGGCAAAATGTGCGTACTTAAAAAAAAGCAAAGGAAATATATTACCCTGTTACTGCGAAGAGGGAATTTATTTAACTTCAACATGTTTATGAACAAAATAAAACATGCTCACAATAACTTTGTTTAGTTTTGTTCACTGCCCTCTGAGGTGCCTTTTATTTTCTTAGTTCATTATCTCCCAAGAAAAGCTTTTAAAGGTGCCCCAAGCTCAGATTAAACAGCATGAAAAGCAGTTTATTTTGTATTTTATCAGTCATCTTAAAGAAAACCAAAGTTTTTTGCAATAGATATTTGTCCACGTTATATTTCTCAACAAAGGAATATAAATGCATGTTGCAGGGACAGATCACTACCTTATCCAACAGGAGGTCAGTCAGTAGGTGCATATGACACTGAATGGGTCGTCTGGTGGAAAAATCATCCAAGAATATAGTTCTGCTGTGGTACTGAAGTCAGCAATGGCAGGAACATGGTGCATGCCTCTAAATACATAATGAATCAATGATCATATAAATGCAGTTTTGATTTGACTTATTGATTTTCTTAAGCTTTTTTTCCCCATTGGACGTGTTTAATGAAATACATTGTGACATATAAAACATTTTGTGGCATTAAAACAGTCCTCTATTTTTTAAGACCTGCTAGACCATCTGCTCATCAAAACTTTACCTGAAGAGCCCGTGGCGCTTTCATTTTTGACTTAAGCAGTCCTGTTCTGTTTACTGGGGATGATATTAAGAGCCAGGGGGTGAAAAGAACAATTTAAAAAGCGGTGCTAATTTTTAGTTTAAAAGGCACCCCTGCAGAGTGTCATAACAATAGAGGTCCCCTGACTTTAAAAGAATATATCTTGATGCTATTTACCTCCTAATGAAAGATCTACTCCCCCAGGGAGTTTTATTAATGAAACTTTAGATGTTTTTACCCTGCAGAGCAGCTGGGATGATGCTTTTAAGTTCTGTCCTAACTTGATCACAAAAGTTTGGTGGCCACATTGGAGAGGACAGAGGAGGACGAGAAGGTGTTGCTAGGGCAGGGGGGCTAGGCGTGTCACTGCGTGTCACAGTCACTGCTTGCGCACGGGGCCACGCCCTGCCTACCTGTCCACCTACACGTCTGCGTCACCTACACTGTCAGCGTCACCCACACTGGCACATTTACCTGATCCAGTAATCCTGTGAATGCAACCCAGACCCTTTACCATATCCGCACAGGCACAGCACTTTCTGTAGTTCCAGTATTTTATTTTAACATTGGTTGCGCTTTTATTTTTATCTGAACAGTATTTTCAGTCCAATTAAATGCCCGTTTGTGGTTTTAGTGCATGTTGTAGCAGTTTCATTTGGTTGCTGTTGCTCTGGAGACAGAGCAGGTCATCTACCAATCAGAAGGTTGGTGGTTCGATCACTGGCAGCTCCATAGAAATTACATAGAAATCACTTATACATAGAAAAAAGTGCTTGTATGAATTTGTGCATGAATGGGTGAATGAGATATGTTATATAAGCACTATGAGTGCTGAAGAAGAGTAGAAAAACACTATAAGAACCAGTCCATTTACCATTTATCAGACGTGATCAGTGTGAGGTTTAAGCACCTTATCAAGGGCGATTTCTTAGAGTTTCTACAAAATGTAAATAAACTAAAATCAATTTAAACAAGGGCACTATTTGCTTTTTCTTTCCCTATAACAAACAGAAAATAAAAGGAATACAGCAAATACAGGAAAACATATCATACCAGAACATTATGCAATGCCCTATAAACCGTAAGTATCCATGATACCTTCCAGCTACATCGCAGCCTTTATTATCCCGAACAGCACGCACTCAGACAAAAGCTTACCTTCCATGCCTCTTGGAAGGTTTTATGATGGCCGATGAAGCATAATTAATAGTAATACGATTTAGTTCCCACTGGGTTAGCAAAATGTTTTTCTATAGCCAAGAACATTCTGTGTTTCCTCACTGGCCAAAAAAAAGTACCCCAATTTAATTCTCTTCTCCTGTAGTGATGAAGGCAAAGTGCCAACTTAGTAGCAGTTTGGTCAAATTTAATGCCTTTTTCTAGGCCACTCTGGTGATGCACAATTATAAAGGGATTGGAGAAACTGAAAAACAGATACTTTATTTGATTGATTTTTGAAAATGCAGCACCTCTCCCAGGTCCTGAACCTTTTAACTGCACTGACCCCCTGAGTGATGGTTTCAGTGTTATGGATAGCTAACAGGTTATAATGCTTGTGGGCATCACAGTTGCATGTATATTTGTGTAGGTGTGTGTAGGTGTGTGTATCACTTTCTATATTATGGTATATTATTTCTGTTGGCACTTTGGCTGTCTTTCTTTTAATCATGTTGTACAAATAAAGCTGACTTGACATTATTTAATTTTACAAGGATGTATCAGTTCAGTTAAAAAAAAAAAAATTAGTGCATTTTTTTTTTTGCCAACTACCCCAGTAAAGAGACACATATAACTAAACTGGTTGCTTCTATTATCGAACAAATAATGTTTTTCTTCCCAATTTGTTTCAAATTAATGTTTCCTTCTCTTGTCTTCCATCAAACTCATTCGTTCTCTCACTTTTCTCCTTTTCTGTCAGGGATATTCGAGAATATGCCAATGGGTCAGTGTGCGTAGAGTGCGATGCCCAGTGTGAAAGAGCCGACGATGACTCTTTGACCTGCCATGGGCCGGTAAGTTTGCTATTACATATGCCAGTATTAAGGCAGATCAAAGCTTTATGTCCATACACGTGTTCTTAATATAGAAAGTGAAAAGGGCTGTTTAGAAAATTCAAATATATAATCAAACTACAATATGACAGGCAGCAAGATAACATTAAAAAAAAACATTGGAGGCTGTATTTGCAATAAAATAATAAATAAAGGTCACAATAAGGTTGTTAAGTCTTTGTTTAGTTGAATTGTTGTTAGTGTGGTTGAATTTTTTTAGTGTAATTCGATTCACAACTGTGAACTATTTAAAAAAAATAAAATAAAATCATCAGAACATTCTTTTGGTAGCAGCTGCAAATAAAGAAAGAGAGAGAGTGAAATTCCTGACCTTCATTTCTATTTGTTTCTTGCGAATACAACACCCACAGCCACATCAGTCCCCTGACCCTGCTCTCTCTCTTAAAATCTTATCTTGCTGTTTCAGAGAAATGGATGATTTGCGACAGATGCGAGCCAGCGGGTCCCTGCGCTGTCTTTTGTACCCCATCGCACCCTGTCTGACAGTTTCGATCACTACAGTTTAGAAGCGTGGAACCCCTCCAACCCCCCATCTTACCATCCCACCTCAAACACGCACAGCAAAAACAACGATAATGTTTGTGATTAAGTGTATAGGACACAAGCGAATATAAAGAGATGTTTCTGCTGAATCCTTACAAAGACGTTTTTGGCATTTGAAGCCAGTGTAGTATTAACTGATCATGTATGAAATCTAAACTTGACTCCATTCATGACCTGGCTAAATCATTATGGTAACTTATGCTGAACACGTAACCTGGTTAAGAGCAGGTGATGTTCAGAGTTTCGTTTTTTTTTCTTTATGGTATATTTTAAGTGTAGTATAGATTATTAGCTTCAAATGAAATGTAGAAAAGTATTGCCAGTGCACATATTTACATGTGTTGCACAGTTGCAGTAACTTTATCACCATCAGGATGTTGTGTGTTGTCCTTCTGCAAATCATTCTTGTTATATACAGTTTTCGGGTTGATTTGGTGGAATAGACCGTACATAAGTATCCACACATTCCTCACCAATTCATAACAGAATAGTTCAACCTTTTGTCAAGAACATATGTGTTCTGTTTCGACCCTCTTACAGTGTATCATTTTTGATTAGCATATTAATCCTTCGCTCCTCAGGTCTGCTTGTTGTTGACTCGCTAGTTTGCGCTGCTCTCTGTAGAATGCGGGTCACTATTGAAATTAATTGGCTGTGTCTGTGTTTATAAATTAGGGCATCCACATATTTTTTTGCAGTTGTAGCCTCAAACTAATTTGCCCCACTTAGTAAATTTGGCCCTTAATCATTGAATGATAGCCAGCCGGTTCAAACAGTTCAGAAGGGGGAAAAAAAGGAACACACAAATTATTGTTGGCTCAAATGCTGTTGCTGAAGTAGATTTGTTGTTTTCATTGTCTTGTTTGTCCCATTCATGCCTCATAACTCCCCACCTTGCTTTCAATACAGTAAAATGATCCAAAGACCTTTCCAGTCCAACTTTTGAGAACGAATATTTCATACAAAAGAGTTACGAATGAACTGCTAGAATGGAGCAAATGCAAAGCCACATACTCATTGTCCAAAATAAAGGTAGTCAGAAATGATCTAAGATGGGAATAATCCTCCAACCTGTTGGAATGTGCGTTGATGTCATATGTGCAGCATGGGAATCCATATGGATTATAGCAATCATGTTATAACTACAGATCCCATACTATTTGCTTACAGACAGTGGTCTAATAGAGTTGATCCTGTCTCAATGATGAAGACTATTTATAGGCTTATTCTGTGGACAAAATAGGAGATCTAGTGTATTGACGATTTTTATTATATATACAAATATGCTCAAAACATTCAAAGAGTGGAACATTCATTCATTTTTACAACAGGAAATTAAGCCAAAGTCATGTTGATGTCAGTCCAAGACTGTTTTTTTTTTTCCTGACATAACTGATAATCTTTTTAACCCCAATATAGACCATCATATTTCTTGTAAATGTAAATTTCAAAGAGAGGACAGTTTTAGTATTTGTACATTCCAAATCTACCAAACAGATGAAGAAGCAAAGATTATAAACTGTGAGCAGCATCCAAACTTTACTGTATATATTAAAAAGATGGAAAATAGTGGTCTTCCCACTTCAGCTTAGGAATGATTTGGTGCCTTAGATGGAGGAGTTTTTTGTGGCTATGTTAATGATGGATTTGTGCGGCATCTGCAGTGACGTAGCCTGTCGATTTACTAAATTTGCATTTCTATACAGACATTAGTTGGCAAAGATTACAGAAACAAGCAACAGATATGAACTTCCTCCAAACATATCTGGGTTCAACAGTAGATACAAAGAGCATAATCATCTGAGAGGAGCTGAAAGTGCAGTGGCTACTCTTCAACATCTAAAGAAGCAAGTTGAGGTGTTGCCCATTTGACTAGGGCACCTTCTGAATACTTCCTATATCCAGTGTTTAGGGCCTGTACAACTGTACTGAGATTTCAGGCAGACCCAGGACACACTGGAGACATTATGTCTCTCAGCTAGCCTAGGAAAGCTTTGTCATACGCAGAGTGACGTAGTGAAATGGACCAGTTAGAAGCTTTCACAGCCTGTTAGCCTTTGAAAGCTGGTTTAGGGTTTAGGGTTATAGGGTCAGCGCCCCCATGACCCTAAATCAAATAAGTGGTTAAGAGGATGAATGGACTTATTATCCTATTATCAAATTATAAGTGACACTGTGCAACACTTTGAACTATCTTAATCTTGAATGTCTGACATACCCATCCTCTCTCTGACACTATGCAGTAGCCATCTATGACCATAGTATAAACTTTACACAAAATAGTGTCAGTGGAAGAAACATTTCACCACTCATTCAAATGACCTCCTTGCTGTCAGCTGACTGCAGATTTCCTCAGTCTTATAAACGGTACATTTGCATAATGAGTAAAACTAGCACCGGTGACTAAAAATGGGCTATGAATTCAGTTTCATGATCATTAATATATAAATTGTCAAAGGTGATTCTTTCACCATCTCACGATGCTTTGGTTGCAGTCATTCGTCAACTCTGTGTGAATAGTGCTCATGGCCATTGATCAGTGGTCACGACATTTGAGTGAGTGATGAACCATTTCTGAACAGAATCAACTTTCTGGCATTCCCTTACCTGAATGATTGAAATATAAATATACCTGTGCATAGTTACAGTACATAATATAGATTTCTTTTAAGTGCCTCCTGAAGTTCATGTGTCTAGTAATGGGAAAAATAGGCATGCACTTATATTATAAGAGTATTACACACGTTCTTTTGTGCTGGCTGACTAATTTATATTTACAGCAGGATGCTTTGGTTGGAGCCTTGGTTGCCCCAATACCCCGTTGGACCAAACACCATTTGCTTGCTCTGTCACATAATTTAGCTTGTTGATGTGATGCCACAAGTGCATACACACATACATACAAATATCCATGGGTGGGAAGACACTCAGAAAATCAAAGTGCCAGGCTCAACGCTAAAGCCAGCAAGAGCAGCAAGACTTTCACTTTGCATAATTATACCCACGGTGAGAACATTTTCGCACACACAGAAGCTATAAAGAGCACATGCAGAGGCATTAGTACATAGGCACCCATATAGAGCCTATGCAAAACCCTGCTTCTTGTTTTGATTTGATTGACAATGCAATAGTACACATACAGACAGAAGGATAGATATGGCTTTTCCTAAGAAAATATATTTTTATGTTTTTCTTTCTCAGCTGCATTTGTCGTGTGCAGCATTCAGTTTGATGTAGTTTTATACCAGATAAAGATCTTAAAATATTATATTGTGAAAGCCAGTGATTTCTTTTGGTGACAGTGGGAGCCACAAAAAAAAAAACCTGTAATAGGAGGAAACCTCTGACACATCCAGACTCAAGAAGGGTAGCCATCTGTCTCTAACTGCTGAGTTGAGGGAAAGGCAATACAGAAAAGAAGAGCATAGAGAAACAATTAAGGACAAACAATATAATAATAAACATTTGGCGGATTAGTGAAGCCTGAAACAACAGGTCAGGAATATTGAGCTCAGGAAATTACCCTTGGCAGAAAATGAAGACAGAGAAGAAAAGGAACACAAAGTACAAATGCAATAGTAGCGTACAAATACATGGGAAGTTATAAAGAGAAGAGGAGATGGCAGGTGCTCAGTTAATAAGTGAAGGTCCTCTAGCAGCCAGTAGCTTATAGCAGCATAACTAAAGGATGGTTCAAAGGCAAGACACCTTAACTTAAAACTTCCTCAATAAGAAAAGTTTCAAGCTTAATCCAAAAAACGGTGAGAATGTCTGCCTTCACGCACACTGTAGCTGAATGTTCTGCCTCTAGATGGACTTTTTGGTAACCGTTGGAACTACAACTAAGCCTTCATTCTGTGAGTGGAGTGCTCTTTTTGGGTTTTGTACTACGAGGTCATTAAGATATGATGGAGCTTGGGCTTTGAGGGCAGGGAAAGGGAGTCTGTTGAGGATTTTAAAGGCTCCAGTGAAGATCAATTTAAATGAGAGAAATGTTAGTGTGCCCTGTCAGCATTTCTTTCATCTGCCTTTCAGTGATAAATATGCTTGGCATCATCTTCGTAGCAATGCAGTGGACATGTATTGTTTTCTGCTTTTGTTAAACTGGGTTATTTTTTGCAAAGTTTAAACCTTAATGACTAACTTTAATTTGTGTTGCAAAGAGTCCCTGAGCAGTTCAGTTAGGATGGATTAGGTTGTTGAAGTTAGCACAAAGAGATCTACAGGAGAGAAGTGTGTGTCTGTTGGTTATTTTTTGTTATTTTCTATGTATATACACGTCTGAAATCAATGTGGTTTATGTGACTAGAAGCTATGGCTGTTTGTTCGCTTTCCAACCATTGTGCTTATGTATGTATGTTGTCTGTAAGTACGATGTTCTTTAGGCCAGCTGATGTTTCAAGGCCTGTCTGTGAGATTCTTTCACCTCTCTTCCCCTCCCTTCCTACCCCCTCCTTCGCCTATATTAGCTCCATAAATCCTGTTCTAGGCGGATTGTTATGGTCATTGTGTGCGCTGTGAGCGATGGTTATTATCTGCCCGCTCTGCTCACACAGCTTTATGATGCTCGTATGCTTTCTTCCTCCGCTCCCACTTTCTCTCTCTCTCTCTATTACTATATCTTGTTCACCCTTACTACCACTCTCTGTAAATCTGAATGTCCATGTTCAGTCTCTCTCCTTCACTTATTACTCGACAGCACTTCTTTTTTTTATTTTTCTCACCCCTCCTCCACTCCACCAGTTTCACCTTCCGTCTTTTGCCGCTTGTTATCGCTTCTTCACTCATAAGCTTTCACTGCATCGCAGACGTAAGAGAAAAATCATAAGTAACTAACACTAAGCCACAGTTTGTTCAACTTGACAGATTTTTCCGTCCTATTTGTTTAATGACATCAGAAAAATCAACAGTATGTACCTCCAGCAAAGGATGCTTGAAATAAGTACATGGAAGTAGAAACTGACACCTTATCAAGTGATAAAAAGCTGCCAAGAGGAAGTCAGACTCGCCAGCGATGAAACAAGCAACAAAAGCATGCTTTCATTTTACAAATCTAACACATATGACAAAATCAGTTTACAAGACGTTCTGATCCATACATGGTACGTTTTCATGTAGGAAAATAAGGTTTCACAATTAAAAAATAAATCAATAAAAATCCATCTTTCTGCTTCTTTTTATGAAGGGCCCAGAGCACTGTGTGAAATGCCTTCATTTCAAAGACGGTCCAAACTGTGTGGAAAAGTGTCCTGATGGCCTGCAAGGTGCCAACAGCTTCATCTTCAAATACGCTGAAGCCAACAACGAATGCCATCCCTGCCATGCTAACTGCACCCAAGGGTAAGTGCAGACAGGAAAAGGACAAGTTAGAGATGTGAGGAGTAATCGGCTTAGAGCAATGTCATCACAAGAAGTAGATTTTTGCACCACTTGCCCCGCAAGCAGTTGCTACATCACTGTTTTATTTATTTTACCAAAGTGACTCGTTGCTAACAGAATATTCATGCTATATTTTCTCGCGCTCTTATTGAAAGCGAAATTTGACCTCATATATTTAGTGGTTAAAAAGCACATGCTCGCAAAGCTCTCGCCAGCCATCGTCTGCAATCATAAAATTATAGTCTGAACGTCTTGCGAGACAAGTGAGATAAATAGAGAAGTGAAGCAGAAAATGAACCTGAAGAGAAAAAGAATGAAAGTAAGGGAAGTCAATACCCTGCCACTCTCCACTCCGCTCGCTAGCCACTGATCGCTCAATGTAATATTCAACAAGGTTTGGAAAGACATCATTTTGTATTTAACTCCACAGGGAGTTTATGTCACTTCACTGTGTGTTATTTCTCCTCTGGTGAGTGACAGCATCCAGCTCACTTAAGCATAACAATGTTGTCGTAAATGGAAGACACCAGGCTGACACTGTCACAGGTACGGCTTCATAAGCAGGGCCGCCTCTCAGAGAAGGAAAGAAAACCGAACAAGCTGCTGGAGGGGGAGGGAAGGGATATATCTTCTGAGTGGGAAAGAGACGGAGCCGGAGGTTTCCAAACATTCAAAAAGGCGACTAAATTTCAGAGACAGTACTTGTGACGTATGATGCCACTTAAAGATTAACACAAGGCAACTGGTGAAACATCCAACAGATTTGGTTAGTTTTCATTAGAAGTCAGTATAACTTTGTAATCTGTCACTCTAAAAGTAAACTCTTAGTGAGTTCTAAAGCAAGACTAAAAATGTGCCACAATTTGTGCCACACTTAAGGAATAACGCATTAGTCATATAAAGGGACCATTGTTAAGTTGACATATGCTCGACAATCAACAACTGCTTTGTAGTCAGCACTTTCTGGCTAATTTTGGCTGCCTGTGAGTTATTGTAACATTTTTATATACAAGATACTAATGTTTGAATGGAATAAAATGCAGCATTTGTCCTGTATTTATTTACTAAGGTGCATTGGACCGAGACTTCAAGACTGCATCGGATGGATGGACAGGTACAAAATTCCTTTTCTTGGATCCCTCTTTTATGTGCTTACGTACAAACACACAGAAGTACACACAGACACACACACACACACACAGAAGAACCATACAGTAAGCACAGTCTCTGATTAATGGATAGCTCTAAGGCCCCAAATCCCTGTGAGGTCCTTAATGCCTCTCTGTGCACGGTTGTGTGAGTGTCTGTGTGTGCGCACGTACGTGTGTGTGTGTGCCTGGTTGTTGATAAATTGATTGTGCTTTAGCATTTGTTCTGAAGCTGGGGGGAGAAAAGGATAGAAAATGCTGCTCTTAGTTTGCAGCAAATAGATTCAAGACTTCATAAGTGAAGCAGTTTGGAATCAAGTGGTGCTAAAAATTGTTGCGTGGCATTTTGAGGGATGATTAAAAAAAAAGAGGCTGGTAAGGAAGAGAATCAGCCTGCACTTCACTATTTTGCAATGACTCTGGAGATTTCCAGCACATCAAAAAGAATACTATATACAAATTTCAGGTAAAAGGTAAATGCAATGGGATGACTATTAAAGTGGCTATCAAAAAAGTGAAACGAAAGAAGCTTTTACTGCCTAGCAGCACGGCATGCATTCACATAGAGATAATCACTGTAAAGGCATTTACTGTATATTCCGCCTGATATTTACCAATCAGTATTCAGTATCTTGAAGCTTCTACTGTAGCCAAAAAAAAAAAAAAAAAAAAAAAAAAAAAAAAAAAAAAAAAAAGAAGGCAGCATATCAAAATCTGGCTCATGATTAAACTGACAAATCTTGACCGTTCAGGCTTAATGTGGAATGTTTATGG
>VUQR01007827.1:0-13829 GCA_015108515.1 Hemichromis elongatus | reverse complement strand
TTTCCCAGTAAACAAAAAAAAAAAAAAAAAAAAAAACCCAACTCATATCATTCAAAAGACTAAATCTACAAGTGTGTTTCTGAAATAATATTTGGGGAAACTGCCAGCAAGATGAATGGGGACTGCAGCAGATGGCTGAAAGTAACTATCAGCCGACCTTGTGAAGAGATCAGCTTTTATCAGATCTCTGATAGCTCTGGCCAGGATGTAGCTGTAGCCACAGCTATCAGCTCTAGTTGCCTGCTCTGATGTGTCACACAAGTAGTAAATCTGTTAACTGTTAGATGTGTCATTTTTGAGCATAGCTGAAAGTGTCATGTCATTACACAAAGCCCTTTTTTTTCGCACAAAATCTTTCCATGGCAGTATTTCAGAAATTGCTGATCTACTGGGATTTTCCCACATAGCTATCTCTAGGGTTTATGGAGAATGTTCTGAAAAAGAAAAAAAAAATATGCAGCAGTTCTCTGGGTAAAAATGCCTTGTTGATGCCAGAAGTTAGAGGATAATAACTATACTTTTTCAAACTGATAAAAAGGCAAGAGTGAGTCACATAACCGTTTTGTTACATCTGTGATATGCAGAAGAGCAATTCCAAGCACACTACACATCAGACCTTGAAGCGCATGGGCTATAGCAGCAGAAGTCCTGACCAGGTGTCAGGGCAGAAAAGTGAGGCTACATGTTGCATTGGCTCACCAAAATCAGAAAACAGAAGATTGGAAAAATGTTTCCCGGTTTGATGAATTTTGATTTCTGCTGCAACATTCATTGAGAATTCAGTTTAAGCAAACTGAAAACATGGATGCATCTAGCCTTTTATTAACAGTTCTCACTGCTGGTGGTTGTATAATTTGATCGGGGATAAGGAGCCCACACTGCAGGGTCCTTAGTGCCGACTGAGCATCATTTAAACACCACAGCCTATCTGAGTATTGTTTTCAGCATGTCCATCCCTTTATGACCACAGAACACGCATCTTCTGATAGCTGCTTCAAGCAGAAAGCAGCAGAACATGTCACAAAGCTCGAACTGGTTTCACACACAGCAATGAGTTCACTATTCTCAAAGGGCTTTGAAGTCAGCAGATCTCAATCCAGTCGAGCACCTTTGTAGTGAAGTGGGATTTTTGCATACATGAATGTATAGCTGAGGCCAAATCTGTGAGGAGTGTTTCCGTCATTTTGTAAAAATGTTTCAAGTCTAGATCTAGTTCCGAAGGCAGAAGGTAATTTAACCCAGTACTATCAAGCTTCTGGTGAGTGTGGACAAGCCATTTAAGTGGAGTAGTAGAATGAATTGCACATTAACTGTCTATCCTGATGCCAAGTGACATTTTATCATTGTGAGAAAACCCTCATGTAGTTACTGTCAGTGCCATGCCGACAGTGTCTTTCACCACCAGTTTTCTTTCCATTATATAACAATAAGATATGTGCACAAAATTAACCTTGTGGCTTTCATTTCACACAAATTAGCTTCATTCCTCTGCTTTGTTAATGTAATCACACATAATATTTACATTTACCACTCTCCCTAAATCTTTTCTGTTTAAAAAAAAATACACCAAAAAAACATTGCTGTCTAGCTGAGAGTTAGATGAGTAGATCGATACCACTTTCATAACTGCCCATTAAATATGACGGTAACACCAAGAGATAGATAACAGCATAAAGATGAGAAAAGGGGAGAACAATTAGCCTAGGTTATTTTCCAAAATAGTCTACGAGCACCTCTAAAGCTCACTAATCATCTCGTTATACCATATCTCATTTGTTTAATCCATATAAAACCCAGATTGTAAAAGCAGTGCGGGGCTTCACAGGCATTATATGCTGGTGCATTTCACCCTGGTGTGCACTTAATTACTTCATTGTATTTACTAGCTGCCTGATAATTTCATTGCGGCAGCAAGAAACCAGTGCTTCTATCTGTGTATATGCATGTGACATGTAAATGATAAAGTGTGTTGGATCTGCAGATATTAGTAAGCCTCAACAATAAGGTAAACATCTCCTGGTTGTAGCTTCAGAGCAAATCAATGGATTGCTCTGAAGCAAAGCTGTGTATGTTGCAAACGATCAAGCTGTTTCACCAAAGAATTGTAATGATGCAATGGAGTCTACAGGGGATTTTATAATTGTCCAAAGTCTTTTATTGATAATCTAAAGAACCACAGGTTTTACATATCTACATTATTTTTGTCACCTTTACTGTTGGCCACCACAAAAAGCTCCAATCACAAATCATAGGATAAAGTTGATCACTCAGAACAAGTTAATGGTGGTTCATTGTGAGTGCACAAACTAAGGGGATAAATAGACCCAAAGCACACCAGAAAAAGCCCCCATCACAGCATAGCCACAACACCCGGTCACTGCAGTGATCAAATCTTCAGGCTGTGCCATTCTTTTGGTGCACAACACTGGATATTGTCTTATCACATCTTGTAATGAAACTTTCAGAGTTTCTCTTGCACACTGCACTAATGCCCCAACAGTCACTAAATGGGTGCGACCATATATTTTGACCCTAGCTATGTACTCGTGTCTTTTTGACAGTTTTAAATACAAATGTAACAATCAGTAATTTAGTCACTGTAGTATTGAAGCACTTATGAATAATGAAGTCTAAGGGACTGAAACACTAAACCCTCGTTCAAAGTCACTTAGATATTTTCTATTTGCAATTTTTTTTATAAAATCTGAATAAATTGGGCCTGCTCAATATTTTTAAAAATTCGGTGGAGCATGCTAGGAAAATAACTGCATAACTGTACAATAATGTGTTGCACTTGTTGTTGCTCTGTATATGTATAGTGATTTCCCCTGTGCAGCCAAAGAGTGTGATGACAGGGAGATAAAGCGTTCTTCATTTCCCATGAACAGGGCTGAATGTGATATCATTTAATAGAGGTGTATCCTTGAAGTCTCTAATATACATCCCTGAATAACATCCTTATTTTGATTATGCCTCGACCAAGAACAGTTCTTTGGATGGATCAAATAAACCAGGCGTGGGCCAGTATATCGGAAAGCCAACTCGGACAGTTTGAGGAGCATATCAGTAAAAATATTGAGATTCTTGATTTCAAGTGACAGCATCAGTGGGGTTCTGAGGATTCTCTTTGAAGATTATTTCCATGTTTCTGATCTCAGCCCCGATTTTAATGAGAGGGTATGGAGGGATATTTGTTACCACATGAAGCTTAGTGGGAAAATACACAAAAAGCAAAGGTGAGGAGGTTTTTAAGGGATCAGCCACATAGATATACATTTTAGAAACATGGTGTGTGTGTTAATCTTCGTGTGTGTATAAGCCTGACGTTTGCTTAATCTATTTTTAGGGGCGGGGGGGGTTGTACGTGTGTGTGATCTTCTATACTGCTACCCAGTAACATTCTCCCTTTTCTGTAATGTCATTGCTTGCCCTTTGTTATTTATCTGTTTTCCTCCTTCTCCACTGTCTTTTCTTCAGAACCCCTCTGATTGCAGCAGGGGTAATCGGAGGCCTCTTCATGGTGGTGATCATGGTACTCAGTGTAGCAGTGTCTGTGCGACGGAAGAACATTAAGAAAAAGAGGGCCCTTCGCCGCTTCCTGGAGACAGAGGTAAACAGGAAAGTGGATTAGGTTAAAAAAAAAGGTGATGTTAAAGCGAGAAAGAACATGCTGTTTGTTGCACTGAAAGATAATCAGAAACTAAGGCCGTAGGTTAAGTTACCTTGACCCAAATTATTCTAAATGTTTTGTGTCAACAGAGTTCTTATAGTATACGCCTCTGAAATTGGATCCCATTAGCACAAATAACTCTGGTATAGTTTTAAGGAACTAAAAGTAAAATGTATTACTTTAATCTCGGCTCTGTTTCACGTATTTATTTGTTTCCCTCTAATATGCCATGGTACTGTTATGCCTGCAGAAGATTACATAATCAAATTACAGGCTACATTTCAATTGGATTTATCAGTAAATAAATACACCTGATTTTGTCCCCAAATCACCACGTTATCACAAACCTCCATTCCAGACTTTGAGGAGAGGTTACAGTAAAATGACCTACTCAGAAGAAAACAATAAATGTCAATACCTAAAGGAAGAATGGATATATCTCCGTTCACCAGGAAGGGCAAAGTTTATGGCTGTCTACATCATCACTGCTGTTGCACCTTTCACTATAGGGAGCTTCTGGTATTTAATTTTGAAAATGTAGGACCATTATTTATTAAAATGCTTCGATTTTCCTTGTAAATGTATTCATTCGTTTCAAAGTTGATTGGAGTTTTGCCTCTTACGTACCAGTGTTTGGTTCATTAGTTAGCTTGTTTCCTACTCTTAGACTCATTAATTCACAATCACAGAGCAAATGGAGGAAAATGATCTTCTGTGGAATCACAAGATATTTGTTTTGCTTTTGAAACATATTACACATTGCTCATTATTTTAAAAAATGTAATGCAGAATGTTACTTGATTAGTCTCCAGAGAAAATCGTTTGTTACATTACTTTTGGAATACTTTTAATATGGCCTAAGATGAATTGTCACATAATTACCATTTAACACAATAAACCTACCTAACTAAAGTCCCTGTCATAATCAACATACATGTACAACACGTCATTTTGTACAATGAAAATAGTTTTGTGGGTTTTTTTGTTTGTTTTTTGCTGTTCCCTCATCTTGCAGACAATTAAGGAAGCCTTTGTAATGGCACCGTTGTTACTGCAATGCTATTCGTGAGAAAAAAGAAGACTGAAAAAAGCAAAAAGAAGTAAAATAGAGACTGATTGGTGGATTCTAAATAACTATTGCAGAACTGTAGAAAGTTTTAGAAACTCTGACGACTCAGGTGTTGAATACCCTACAATGCATTATAGGGGACACTTCTTTTAGGAAGAGGGAAGGGACAATATCATTAGAAGAGGCGAAAGTACTCTTTCTTTATCCAAAAAAACCCCCAGAAGAGTACATCATCTAATGCACTTATGTGTCCACACTGAGAATAAGGTCTCATTTCAGTGCTTTCTCTCTATTCAGGGCACAAGTATCAGTGAAGAGTCTTGAAAAAAAATAGCATCAAGATGACAAATTATTATACTTTTTTTATACCCATTCATATATGGGCCACCCTTATACTGCCACTATTACTTGAGTACTTACATTAGTCTCTTTTTAGTAGTCATACATAAATTCAGACGCTATTTTAATATATTACAGAGCCTTTCTTGTAACATGTCATTTAGTTAATAAAAATACTATATTTATGGCTCAATAATCTTATTTGATGCTCCAAAAGTATTGGCTGGTACCAAGGATAGAAAAAGAAATAGAATGCAGGAGCACAGAAGGAAATGGGAAATCTTCCTTTCTCTTTGAAACCACGCTGTCTTCATTTGTTTCTGGGCTGCAAAAAAAGAAAAAATGTCCTTAATATTTAATATTTACATTGAATTATGAATTTTATGTAATTGCAGGTTCATTGATTAATAGTCATTTGCTTAAAATTAGGTCTGAAACTAGTTAGTTTTCAGGCAGTTTCACTCTGATCCTATCACCTATCACTATTTAACAAATAATTATAGACTTGTTAAAAGAAAATGTTGATGGACTGTAGATTTAATCAGATCAGTCTGCATGTGAAATGTTTGTCTAAGGGTTTCAGTGTCAGTTTGATCAGCTCACCACATTAATAGAATAGTAACAAATAAACGTCTTAAAACAGTAAAGCAACGCTTGAGCAATTTAATTTAGATTTTTGGTATGATTTGAATTTAGTCTACAAATAACTAAGCGCTTTAGATTCCACTAACCATTGTTTTCAGCAAATTACATTATTTTTATTACTGAATTTGAGTGTTACAATAAGACAGATCATGAAACTCTTTTTGCTCTTAGATATTCCAAAATCACCTGTTAGTAGAATTATTTTAGAGTGAAAGCATTTAGGAACTGCAGCAACTCAGCCACAAAATTGAAGACCACTTAAAGTTACAGAGAAGGGTCGCTGAATGCTGAGGTAAGTTGTGTGTAAAGGTTGCCATGGCTCTGCTGATTCAGTAATTGCAGAGTGGCAAATAACGTCAGCACAAACACTGTGCACCGAGGAGTTCATGGCACGGTTTTCCATGGCCCAAGGACCTCCTGTAGATGTAATGTATAGGCGACTCAGTACTTTTGTTCATACAGTGTATGTTAACTTAAATATTTCATCCATCGAGCTCTGATATGTGGTGTTATTTTTTTGAGCAGTGTATTTCAGGCAGTGGAGAGCAAATGCTTTAGTTCCAGAAATGCAGTGTAGAGCGAGAAGGTGAACAGTTACATTTGCTGCTGTGCAGCTGCTACACAGCCTCAACATCTTCAGCACCACTTATGCTGGACAGCTCCCAGCCCAGTGGAAATAGCATAGAGCTTTGCCTTTGTGTGTGTATGGTTAGATCATTTTAAAGACGTCTGTATTGTCCTGGGTGTGTTTGTGGCCCCCCAGCCTAGTTGTTTCCACCCTGCAGAAGCTGATTTGTTATTCCATTTAAATGAAGAATGGCTATTGTTTTTAATCAAATGGTAACCATAAGCCAGAGGGACAGAAGCTGCCAAGCACAGCCAGGCTGATTTACACTCTCTGTCTGTTAGGCTCTCTCTGTCCTCTCTCCCTCTCTAATCTTCCACCCTCTCCTTTAATTCTCCTTATATTGCTCCCTCACTTATGCTTTTGCATCCTCTGACTAATTCAGCAGCTCGCTTCTCCATCGTGGTCTTGTTGTTGTTTCTGCTACAGTTCCTTTCCCGCTCCACATCTTCCTTCCTCCCTCCTCGGATATAATCTTTCTCCTTCTCCTACTATTTCATCTGTTTGTTCCTCCACTTGAGCAGTAATGAGACAACAAAAATCTCAACTCCCGCTCAGCTGCCTCAATTATCCATCTCCCCCAGTCTTTCTCTGTTTTCATCCACCTTTCTCCATCACTCTCTTCTGTTCCCATATAGTATTGCTTTCACTTCCTTTCATGGCAGAGAATGTCATAATAATGGTTCATCATAGTCTGGATTTTTCTTGCTGGAGAAAAAATTTCATTACAACCCAAATGTAACCACAAGTGCAGGGGCAATGAGTGTAACTACAACCAGCTGTCTGATTTTTAGTACATACATGTATGGTATCAATTTGAAATGTTGCTTTGTTCTTGAGTCACAAGTTTTTCAGAAAATTTGACCTCCAACCTTGGGATTCAAATTCATCTGAGATTTTTAGTAGATACACCTGTAGTATAAATTCCAAAGCCCTACATTGCTTCATTCTTGAGTTATCAGTGTCACAGTCTTGGGTGACCATGTTGCCTGCCTACCCACCCATTGTGTGTGTACTTTTCTTACCCACTGGAACCTTCGTCAAGAGTAAATTTTGCATTTGAGTCAAACTTTTGTATGAAATTACTCATGTTTTTCTACAATTTAAATGGTAATTTTAGTTTTGTTATTGTAAAGCTGTTTCACTGCATGACTTCCTAGAGTTTAGGTCACAATTTTTAGAAACCATCCCTTTCTCTAAAGTGTGAAGGAAAGGTGTGATGAGATCCTGAGAAGTTAAACTTAATTTAATTGCTTAGCAACAAGTATCACATATTGGACTAATGCTATGATAATTTGTTACTTTTTAATTTAAATTATTATGAATTAATCTTAGTAGCTTTTGTTAGAGAGATTCTAGACTTGTCTTGCCGCACTCACTGACTGAATGTGGTCTTTTATTTATTGCGTTCTTAGTTGGTGGAACCTTTAACACCCAGTGGAACGGCACCCAATCAAGCCCAGCTTCGCATCCTGAAAGAAACAGAACTCAAAAGAGTCAAGATCCTCGGCTCTGGAGCTTTTGGAACTGTTTACAAGGTAAAATACAATGAAATGTGAAATAATAGCGACTGCTTGCGTCTCAGCTTCATCTACTGAACTGCTCCTCTGCTAAAAGTGAGACCATGATGTGACATTGTGTTCACATTCTCACTTCATGAGAAAAAGACAAGAGGGACATTGCAGGATCATTAATGACAGGAAATGAGATGGAAGGCTGGAGGCGGGAGATGAAAAGAATAAGTAATAGCAGACACTGAGACCCCTGGGGTGACAGTGAAATAAGAGGTAGCTGAGGTCACCATAAGAGCAATGAAGGGTTGGGTAGAAGTTGGAAAAAAATCTGAAATTAGAAGGAACAGGCTTTCTCTCACTGAAATTATAATTGGTCATTTTTTGTGTCCACCCATTCTTATTGTAGCACTTTCTTTTTTAGGCCATAGGTATGTGGCATCAGTGCACATGTCCTTTTTCAAAGCAAGGTCTTGCATGCTCTCCTGGGAAATTTCAAGGCACTACTAGACTTGTAAGGATATGCTGTATAGTCAGTTTCAAGTCTTATAGGTGAGCTATAGAAGCCTGACAGCTCCTTTACAGCCAGAAGACGTAAGAGTTTTACCTAATCTCCATAGCTGAGAGTTCATAGGTTCAGCATTTAGACCAACTTGTAAATTGAGTGCTTTGTAGGTTTACTCATACAACTAAAACACAATTAGTTAATTAAAGTGTAGCAATATTTAGGTTTATGTTTAATAAAACTTCCTTGTTCCTTGATTTGACCCATATCCAGAGTTGGTGGCAATATGCCTAACTGGCTCAACTCAGCATTTCACTGTGACAATTTAAGACAACAATGTGGGGGTATAGATTCTTCTGCCACGTGTTCTGTCACAATGTGCAGCTCACGTGTTACAACCAGCTCATAGATCCCAAGTAGATAAATAAATTAAGAAAGATGTGTGTAGGTGTGTATTAGTAGTGTAGCATGGTGATGGATGGTTAGGCAAGTCTATGGTATACATTTTATGTGCAAAACAAACTAAAAGAAAAAAATTCAAACAAAGAGGGCAAAGCAGGATGATATGACATGGAGATGGCATAGCCACCTTCACAGGAGCAGAGCAGTATAGAAGCAAAGGGGAAGGCTTTGAATGTCCCGCAACACAAAACAGCACTAACATATGTAAATAGTTTCATGTGTTTTCTAAACATTTTTGAATCAAATGGTAACATTGGTGTGCAGATATGTTCTCCTCCTAATGTCAAATGTGTCATTTTTTTCTGCGGTTTTAGCTGTAGCAGCCCATTTGCATGTGCAGTTTTAAATAAATGTGTTGTTAATAGACTGGGGCACTTACAAACCTGTAAACCAGTTTTTCCACTTACAACATAGATGTCCAAGGTTTCATAAAGTGTGGGCTTACATTTTTGTGCTGAATAATGATCATCTGCAGAATTACTGGTAAAAGGGAACATAAAACTGCATCAAATCGATCGTCATTATCACCTTGGTTAAATCTTTCATGGGATATTTGTTTTTACACTAACTGTGAAAAACTTCTGTCATTCTGGTTGTGTAGTCACATAAGGGTGGAACAAAGGTGGTACACATTTAATCACTTTGAAAAAGTTGAGAGGTGCTTAATTTTTCTCCTCTTTCAAATATTCCATCCACTTTGGCAGCTGTTAAATCACTTTAAACCTCCCTAAAATTAGATACTTCAAAATGATTAAATAGTTTTGCCCGAGTCTTTTTGAAGGGCGAAATAACCTTAATCATACAGCTTGCAGTTCATTTTTATAATCAGCCAGTGAGAATATGGAACATTGTTATTTATAAAGCTGACAAAGTAAAATTTAGAGTGTAAAACGCTCAATGTATTGAGATTCCTGCTGTTCCTCCAGGAGCAATAATACTTTTTTTTAAACATCATTTCTGTGAGTAGAGGATTTGTGACTGTGCAATTAGTGTAATGACTCATTTTTGTGTTTTGTGTGTGTGTATGTGTCTGTGTGTGTTTCTTCTTTAGGGTATCTGGGTCCCAGAGGGGGAAACTGTGAAAATCCCTGTTGCCATTAAAATCCTAAATGAGGCCACAGGACCCAAGGCTAATGTAGAATTCATGGATGTGAGTATCTTGAAAACAAAATCCAAAAAAAAGAAACTCAACTCTTATAAAGATAACATATATGTAGGTAAATTACAAGCTAAATATGATATAGTTTGCACACCTTTTGTTCCAAAGCCTGGTAGTTACACTGCAATCACAGGTGCTGCAGTGTATATATTGAGCTTTTCTTCTGAAAGCCTTTTTTCAGCTGTACATTGCTTTCGTTGCTGACAAGTTAACTTCAGTTTATATTATATTATATTCAGTTTTTATGGTGGTAAAATAAAATCTCTAACAACTAAACTTGTAGCCCACAAACTACAGACTAGAAACCATAAGGGGCCTGTAGGAGCCCTACATATACAGACATACACACACCATGCCATGGGCTCCTAGCACAGTGCACTAGGCCCCATTTATAAAACATTCACATCTTGGCTCATTTCAAAAGGAAGAGTGAAAAAAAAAATCAAAATTATTACCCTGTGATGATGCAATGCAGATGAAATAACTCATATCAACACACGTACCCATGCACGCACACACACACATTGAAAGCGACCCACTTGCGCTCATGTTTTGCACTTAGTTTGACAGTCTAAAAGGAAGAGTTTTGGAGGGTTAGCATTTCTATTTTTATCACGATGTCTTTGATGAATATCCCATATGTGTTTAATTTATGTTCCAAGTGCTTTGGGAGGTTGTCTGACAATCAGAAAATCAGACAGAGAAGTGAGATAACAACATGTAGGGGCCATAGAAACAGTGGAGATGATGTATATAGTAGCAGAAAGCCATGCGTCCATGTGGATCTACACGTAAACCTGGTTCATTTTCCTCAGAAATAGTTTTGGGGTTTCTTTTCTCTTTTTAAGAATACCTTCCATCACCTCTGTCTAGATCCACAGTCATCTTCTAATGACTGACTGCTGAGCAGCTGGGGGCTCGAGCTTCTGCTCCAGGGAACACCAGTGGTAGTTACAAAGGGAAAGCAGAGTGCCATTCATTTACTTTGCCATCCATTATTTTCCAGGCAGACTGGGATTTCTGACTGGTGACCTTCTAGCTGCAGGCCACTCAATGCCCCAGTCTCACTTGCCACTGACTGTTTGAAGAATGTCACAGAGAATTGATTGTCTTTCAGAATGCGAGTGTGTGTGTGTGTGTGGTTGGTTCTGTGTAGGAGTTTGCCACTCCTTACCTGTGGTGCAGTAAGAGAACGGAACCTCTTTTTTTATGGCTAACAATAAAATACCAAGCCTGTCTCCTTTCAGCAAGTGCTTGGCAAAAGGAAAGGGTGCTTATTCCCTGCAGTACTTGCATGTGTGTATCGATCTACAAGCATTTAGGAGTGTGCATGTTTGTGTATGCAATAGGGATAATGGCTAGAGCATGCTGTTCCTTTTATATTTTCTTTAGTAGAAACTAATCTTATTGTTTTTTATTAATGTTTTGATCGGGTAGTATTCTCACAGGTCCTCAAATATCAGTTTTAATAATGTGAGACATTCATGCACTGCACAAAATGCAGCAATCTATAATGGACTTCTCAACAATGATCCACAGAAAAGAGAAAGTTCCAGTTTAGTTTTTTAAAACAAACTGTTTTAATATTATTAAGTATTAATACAATTTGGAAGACTTGTAACTACCTTATTTCAGTTTACCTTTATGACGAGTTACAGAAGTAACACAAGTTTTAAAAAAAAGTGTTTCCTAACGCTTGTATTTAATTGTAACAGCAAATTTACAATTCACTGGGGATGTAAACTTTATACAGTCAATGTACAAAAAAGAACAACCTCTGCAAATCCCCTTTTGTGTTTTATATAACTGTTATCTCAGCTCAACAGTAGTGCTTTCCAGGGCCTAAAGGGATGTTCACGGGATTTGTTATTCACAGACATATTCTCTCTCGCTCTTTTTTTACAGTACCTAACCACAACTACTACTGCCCCTACCTCTCCACTTAATGGCTTTAAAGTCTATTGTCACAAATCCTCATGTAATGTGTTTTTTTTTAATAATTAGTATAATTCTTGTATATACTTATTTATTTTATATATAGAAACCTCAAGAAATGCTCTTTAGGATGCTCTGGAAGTATTTTGTTTTCTGGATAATAGCTCACAGAATGGATTTAAATAGCATGCAGGGTTATCAGATTACAGGATACCCCATTGCAGTGCGAAGTAAACACCAAAATATACATTTGCTTGAAAGGAATTCTCCAGGCAGAAAGGAAAAGCCATTTAGTCAAAGACTCTGGCCCGATTTACCATTACCCTCAGTGTAACTATACCCATCCCTGGCATGTAAACAGGCACCTCATTATGTAAGCATTGTGATAGATGAGCCATATCAGTTCTAAAATGTATAGTGGTTGCATCTCTCTGTCAGTGCTCATTGGAGCTTTATGGACTGATTTTCTCCCCAGTAAATGCAAACAGCCACATCTGCCTGTCTTGTGTATTTAAGTGTACACCCGCCCACCAGGTGATGAATTTTCAATAGTTGTAAAGTTGCAGGTGAGCAAATGAAGGCCTGTTTCCGTCTTCTGGAGAGTTTCTATACCATGGGATTAATAGGGGTCTGTTGGTTATTATGTTGTATTTATATTCAATATTACTAGCTACAGGTATAGTTTCTTTGTGTCTATATACTGTAGAGCATAACAGCAAAATTTCATAATACTTTACATCAGCACAAAGACACCATTCCTACTATATTTAAGGGCAAATATTCCTTATTTGCAGCAATCTGACCTTGGTCTATTTACCACATTTTTTGCTTACCTCATAGAATGCTGACAGTCTCAAAGTGCGAAGTCACTTTGATGTCAAGGTTTTGAATAAAATTGCACTGTTTTTGACTGAGTGGAACCTTGCTGTTCACTTCAAGAGGAACTTCAACCTTAAACAGAATACGGGGTCCTATGATCTTTGGCAGTTCAGTCTATGCTGGTAAACATGATGAATTCTCTAGAAGTGTGAGTCTGGCATTTGTCTTCTGACATTCTGACCCAATACAACATATTATGAAAAAGGTACTAGTGTCCACATACATACATACCATATATATATATAAATTCCCCGCTCGCCCCTGCGGGCGGTCAATCCTTCAAGCTCGGGTCCTGTACCAGAGGCATATATACACAATATATACAATATATACAATTCACAAGCAGTATGTTGAGTGTTTGGCCATTTAGTACCTGAACATAAAGCGGATGTAGAGTAGATCCACCAAATCTCGCCTCTAATTTTTACAGATGATGTGGTTCTGTTGCTTTTATCAGGTGATGGTCCCCAAGTTGCACTGGAGTGGAATGCAGCCGAGTGTGGAATGACAATAATTAGGGATTAGTTGCTGCCACAAATGAAGGAGTTAAAGTGTTTTGGAGATTATGAGAGACTACGTCTTTCAGTTGGCCTGGGAATGCCTCTGGATGAGTTGGAGCAGATAGTTGTAGAGAGGGAGGTCTGAACTCCAAACATATGCCAAGTGAACCAAAATGTGTTGGTTCACTTGGCATAAAAGATGCTTTGTTTAAAGTTTGTGTTCTCTGAATATTTATAACAACAGGTCAGAGAACGCAAAACATACTTAATTTTTCAATTCAATTCAATTTTATTTATATAGCGCCAGATCACAACAACAGTCGCCTCAAGGCGCTTTATATTGTACAATAGTACATACAGAGAAAACCCAGCAATCATATGACCCCCTATGAGCAAGCACTTTGGCGACGATGGGAAGGAAAAACTCCCTTTTAACAGGAAGAAACCTCCGGCAGAACCAGGCTCAGGGAGGAGCGGGGCCATCTGCTGCGACCGGTTGGGGTGAGAGAAGAAGAACAGGATAAAGACAT
>VUQR01007824.1:0-11068 GCA_015108515.1 Hemichromis elongatus | reverse complement strand
TGAGCTACAGCCACCCCATTGAATCATCAATAGAATCATATTGCTTAATGATTCTATTGAGTTTATTGATTAATGCTTCTCCCAAAGGCAAGAACCAACAGACTTAAAAACTCCTTTGTCCCACATGCCATCAAACTGTTTAACTCCTCTCTGGAGGGGAGAGGGAGGGGAAACAGGAGGACAAAGGAGGGGGGACAACTAAGCTGTAGTGCCTTTTCACTGTGCAAGACTTTTTGTTAATAACCAACGGTGCAGTAGACTTCAATACTTGAAAAGTGCAATTCCCGTGTATTCTTATTCCTATTTATTTTATTTATCCCTTTTGTATACTCTTTATATATGTGTCTGTATTTATATATGTGTATATGGTATTCTGCTCACATTCTGTAACTTCTGTCGGTGCTGTGCTATTTGGAAACCGAATTTCCCAGAGGAACCCACCCGAGGGATTAATAAAGTTTTATCTTATCTTATCTTATTCTGTTCAGACTCCCTCGGCCCAGAAGAATTCATCCTGACTTTAATTAGTTATGATGTAGAAGCATTTTTGCGAAACTCTCTGCACTTCTACATGTCAGTCATAGTAATTCAATTCAGTCATAGCGCTGAATCGAAGCTTTTGACCCTTTTTACGTGGAGTGCCAACTCTTTATGAGCACATAACTACATGTATATAAAAGATTTATTTGATTATTTTATTCCCAACATCACCCCGACTCTCTAACGTGCGTGGCTTCTATCCATATCTGCAGCTGCCTACACCACCATCCCTGTTCTTTGCTGCTCCAGTCTCATCGTTTTAAAAGCTTTTGCTCACAGAAATTAGTTTATATGTTTAAAAAGTCTTAAAATATTTATAAAATAGTTTTATAAAGTAATTAAATGAAGTGTAGAAACAGATATTAATAGATAAATATAGAGAGAATGACACAAATATGTCATTAGTATATATATATTTCGACTCATGTCGTAATAATCGACAGTTTGAGTCGATTATTACGACTCAAACTGTCGATTAATCGTCATTAGACACCGTTCAAGTTTTTGTTGCTCCTTCTTGAAGATTGTGTACTTTTTTGTGTACTTTCCACTACATGCAGTATTCCTAATGCAGTATTGGCTGTGACCACCGCAACTTTGAAACTAAATTGATATTAAAATGAAGTTGTCATGGTTACCGGTGATGGTGGTGAAGTGAGACGGCGAGGTCATGGTCAGCATCGGGGGGGTGATGTATTTGGCCTTGACCCCGTCCACAGCCAGCTGGTCCATGTTCGGCGTGTCCACGTCCTGGTCGTAGTTCCACCTGAAGCCGTCGAAGGAGATCAGCAGCAGCTTGTTTCTCGTCGTCGCCACCTCGTTCAGAGGCTTGGCGGCAGCGCAGACGACCGCGATCAAAACCAGGAGGAGCTGCGGCTTCATCTTCACCTTCAGTCCGACTGACTGCAGCTCAGTGTGAGGCTGTAGCTGCCTTACCTGTCCTGCACACCTGTGGACCTGCACAGTTAATGTGTAACGTGTCTGATAAAGATCAGCTGACATGTGTGAAGCATAAAACCTTCAAGCGGCTGCCACTTATCAGGACTGATTTCACCTCCCGCTGCAGTAACGGTGCACACTGACCCTGAGGACATCACACACAGGCTGATGTTAGAGCCTTGGGTGAGCTTCTCCACCTCAAAAAGATCACCGTGAACACAGAGGCTTTTTGTGACGGGAGAGCGGAGGATGGTGCTGCTAATCATGACTTATAATCATTTTAATGATAAAAAACACAAATTTACAATGAAAAATGGATTTATTTAGTCATCATAGTTCAAAACAAAATACCATTTTAAACAGTCAGTTACACAATACAGTACACTGAAGCAGGGCCGTGCAGGGATGTTTGAAGGGGAAGGTGCTCAAGCCCCCCTGGGATACCTGAGCTGACCTTAAATCTGCTCTGGCTGAAACCCCCGTTACATAGTTATTAAAGAGTTAATACAGAGTTAGAGAGTGTGAAACAAAATAAAAACTCAGCTCAAAGTGCTCCTCATGTACTCATGAGCTGATAACCCAAAGCAATAAAAACAGAATAAAAAGCAATGATAAGCAGAAAAAACAATACATTTAAAAACAAGTGTTTAAATAAACCGATTGTGATGATGTCACATATTAAAAACTGTAGAATACAAAAAAAAACAAAGTGAAGCTGTGAGGAGCCTAGTCGGGGTGATTTCTGACAGAATGAGAGCAGCAGGAATGAAAACAAAGGTTCAATGACTGAGGTGAGAGCTGCTGTGAAGGTCTGAGCATGGGGGGGGGAGAGCTCAGAGGAGGTTCGTGGATGCAGCGGTTTGGTGTGACAGACGAGAAAGAAGAAGAAATAATCCGGAGGAAACGCGAAGTTATTTTTCCCTCCTGCAGGGGGCAGTAATGAGCCAGTGAAGGCACGCTGACAGAGGAAGGACTTCCGGGTTGTTGGAAGGTCGCGGTGCTCGTGCTGCGACGTCCTTGGTAGATTTATTAGAATGCGACCAACACTTCGACGTTAGCCGGTCAGAGTTCCGTTTCCTTCCGCCGGTGTGGAAGCTATTTGTCCGGGACTCTGAGCAGGTGTGTGTGGAGCGAGCAAACGTCCGGTAACCCGTGTGTGTGCGCGTCCTGAAGCTAGCCGATGTTTACTGTTAGCCCCGCTGTCTGTACCTATAAACATCACCTCGTGAACAGGTGTGCGCTTTCCACAGGTCGGTGAGTTTAGTGGAATATCTGCACGCGTTCACTTTAGCTCTCGTGAGTGTAATAGACGTGCCGTCGTTATTTGCTACTTCAATACGAATTTTTGTATTTCTCAGAGTAAAAAAAAGAAAAAAAGAAAACACTGCACGTTATGATTCTGACTTGTTAACAGCTCCCTGTTCATATTTTCTTTCTAATACAGTTTAACTGGCCTCCTTTGTAGGGTTAGGGTTAGATCTAAAATGCGAGGTTATATAAACGCAATATAACCTCGCATTTTAGATCGTCTGACTTGTGCACGAGGAACCACGCACACCTGAGACACCTGAGGACCCACCGAGAGCTGCTGCCTGCTTCGGCGTGAAAACCAAGTTTTTATCTCCAGTTATTCTAAGTAAGACCACAGAGCCCCTCGGGGTCTGACTGTGGCCAGGACTCATGTTCTGCAGCCTGGATGAGAATTGATAACAGGAAGCCGTTTAGTTTCTTTTCAGCTTCTCTGTAATCAGATTAATTCATGATGTGTCCATGCTTTCATATCGAGCAGGGTAGATTATTGTAACACGCAACAGGCTCCCAGTTCTGCACAAAGTCACCTTTTAAAACGATTTCTATTGGTCCATAAAGCTCTCGGCGGTTTGGCCCTGAGGAGCTCTCGGCCCGCTCAGTGTCTATGACCCAGTCACACACCAGTGGCTAATCTGTGTGCCCAGATCAGATCTCAGTGCTGGGGGTGCTTTCAGTTACTGTGGGGCTGTTCTTTGGGACAAGCTCCCTGCTGACTTGAGGTCAGTTATAGACTGTCTAAACTGTTTCGTGCTTTTTACACATGAGCGTGAACCAATGTAAGTGTATTATCTGTGGCCAACCAACCGACACCTCCTGTGCTCAAAAACAGATGGCTCTAACCATGATCTTAAAAAATGTATAAACCATTATTTTTTAAATCCAGCTTCACACACACAGTTACATCTACGTCTGCTTTAGAGAGCAAGGCTCCATGAGGCAAACTTAAACCGCTTTAAGACCCTGCAGAGCTGCAGTTTTATATGTTTGTGCTGTTGCAGGTGCTGAAGTGTAATCAAAGCCAAACTGACCCGCAGGGAGGAGTATACGAGTCCAGCTGCTAGTTGATTCATGGGACAAAATCAGAGAGCTGGAGCAAACGCTCGGCTAACAGATGAAGAAGAGGACCGCTCCTGAATAAATGCCATCTCAGAGTCATGTGACGAGCTGTCCCAAACGTGTTGCAGACAAATGTTTGATTTTAAAGCGCTGATGATACGTTTGGGCGGAGCTGTCATTAAAAGATGCGACCTGCTGAGGGGTCAGGTTACCCAGCCCAAAATACCAACCTGAAATACTGCAGTACTTGATTATGTGTGGTAGGCGTGGCAGCTGATGCTTGTCAGGACGCTCTTGTGACAGATGCTCTCCTCTGATGTTTCAGGAATGTCGTCTCTGTGGAGTCTGAGACCGGCGCTGACGTCGCTGATTCAAGGTAAAACGTCAGGTGAACCTGGGCGACCGCCGAGTTTATTTTAGCATTTAACCAAAAACTCCTCCCTCTGCAGTGTCCCAGCACGCCTCTGCGTGGACTGCCCCCCTCCTGTCCAGGACCATGGCCACACTCAACCAGATGCACCGCCAAGGGAAGCCCAAAACCCCTCCCAAAGCTGTTGGTGCCACGTTTGGCCGTCCCCAGCTGAAGGCAGTCATCCTGAAGACAATGATCCGAAAGCCCAAGAAGCCAAATTCTGCCAACAGGAAGTGCGCCCGCGTGCGGCTGTCCAACGGGAAGGAGGCGGTGGTGTTCATCCCCGGGGAGGGGCACAACCTGCAGGAGCACAATGTGGTGCTGGTGCAGGGGGGCCGGACGCAGGACCTGCCCGGGGTCAAACTCACCGTGGTCAGGGGCAAATATGACTGCGCTCACGTGGTGAAGAAGAAGCAGTAGACTGACTGTGGGGGGAGGGGTGAAGAGTGTGTGTGTGTGTGTGTGTGTGTGTTGTGACCACCTGCTAGCGGCGGCGACCGTTCTGAGCTTCTCTCAGCTCCATGTTTGTGATGATCTGCTGTCAGTATCCAGAATTAAAGACACTTCCCGTTGAGCCTAAAAAAACCAATGCACTGTTGTTGTTGTCGTCACTTGAGTTTGAGTTGGCGTTTGTTTACCGAACGTGTCGAGCTCTCAGTGTTCACGCACGAGTCACATTTCAGAGGGAAGCCCCTGAAAACGTGGCGCTGCCTTTCACAGAGGCAGCCTCGCCGCCATCTTGCATACGTGTGAAACTTGGCGGACACATTTGCAGGTTCATCTTTCACAATCTCTTTGAGATCGCACGGTTTACTCTGAAGGCCACAGTGACGCTGAGGTGTGAAGCTGCTGAGTTTAACTGTGAGGTCTCATTTGTGGCACAGCAGCAGATTTCAGTCATTTGCTGTGATGTGTGTGGAAATAAATTCATAGAGATGAAGATGCTCAAAAAGATTCTGTTTGCCTTCATGAGGAAGCAAGAATAAAATAAGATTCTTGGATTCAAAATGTCTAAAATCATCTGTGTGTGAAACCTGTCCATGAGTTCCAGGTGAGGTACCTCCAGGTTGTTGTAGTCTCTCCTGCAGAGGTCAAAGGTGACCGTGGAGCTACTGCAGACTTTGGTGAGAATGAGGTGAAGTATGATGACGTAGATGGAAACATCTGGCTACTTTTGTGTCACCTGAAGTGTGCATGAACGGCACGCGGACGCCCGCCTCCTGCTGCAGTGTTGTTGTAGTTCACGGTCTGGCCAGCTGCGGCAGCACTGAGCGGTTCAGGTGGGACTCACCTGCTGTCTGGCTCTTTTCATTTCTTTTTTATTTCTCTGTTTTTTCTGTTCTCCTGGAGTCGATGTGAATGCTCCTGACAGACAGGTGAGAGCTCCATCCGTACACCTGCGGGTTAGCTCGCCGAAGTCGGCTGTGTAGCCTTTAAACCGGCGCTCCGCATCCATCACGGCTAATTAGCGTTAGCATGCGCTAGTCGCACTCAAAGCTAAGCATCAGCCGCTCTGCTGTCAGGGCTGCGCCTGCAACACCGTCGGCTTTAGATCCTCTTTCGGGCGTTTCTTTGCCCAGTCTGTAGGGACGGACGACTGTGTTTGAAGGTCCGGACTTCTCTCTGAACGCTTTACGTTAACATAGCGGGCTAGCTCTGAGGCTAGCTGATGGGCTAGCGGGCTGTCCGATTGATGCGCCGAGTTAAAGCACCAAAAACCGTTAGCGTGAGCTCCGAGCTGCTCTCTGTGTGTTCAAAAAGCTCTGAACACACACTTTAATGCACAGTAAAGGAAGAAGAAATAAACAGAGAGCAGACAAAAACACAGCACTGTGCAAAAGTCTTGAGTCTTCAGGATTGCCGTTCATCTGCTGCAGATGGTTTTTAGGTCTAGAACTTCTCCTTCTGTCCTTCACTTGTCCACTTTCTTCAGATCTTTAAGGACACGCTGCACATCATGCTGAGATATGCTACGTTTTTAGCTAACAGCTCGCCTGGAATCAGCGTGTTAGTGCAGAAATGTGCCAAATATCTTTGGCATTTTTCATAGTTTCAATAAAGCAGTGGTGTGTTTTTGTGTCTACAGATACAATTAGTTCTTTGTTGACTTGTGTCTTATGCGCCTATCTATGTTGGAATGAGTTAAGGGTTACCATTCAGTGGCTCAACAAACACAAAATGTTCCCTTGAAAGTGTTCAAGCATGGTGACTGCAAATGTCCAAAGAGGAACTTTATTTAAGGAAGTCTGGCTCCTTGAAAGTAAGATATATAGAACTGAGCAGTGGCTCAAGACTTTTGCACAGTGCTGTAGCGATGCTGATGCTCTGAACAGGAAATACTGCTTACAGTCTCCCTGAACCCGAGGCTGGTAGACAGGGCAACCCCTAATCGGAAGGTTGGTGGTTCAATCCCTGGCTGTTCTGGTCTGAATGCCAAAGTGTCCTTGGGCAAGATACTAACCCCCAGGATGCTCTCTGTGTGAGAGTGTGAATGTTAGGCTGAAAGCAGAAAAGTGTGTGGGTGTGAAAATTACCAAAGCCAGAGCTCGGTTATGTCGGGTTATGGGGTTATGCTTGTTAACATTAATATCTAATCGACCAATCACATGGCAGGAGCTCCGGGTGCACTTGGGGCAGGGATAGCTCAGTAGGTAGAGTAGTTGACCCATGATCGGAAGGTCAGGGGTTTGACTCCACTGAACGGTTCCCCTGAGGTACCCGTGAGCAAGGTACCCTCCCTGGGCGCTGCACTGGTGGCTGCCCACTGCTTCACTGGGTGAATGGGTTAAATGCAGAAGGTTAAGTGTGTGTGTATGTGTGAGTCCCTCTGCGGACTCACACATACACACACACTTCTGCATGTAGACATGATCAAAACAACCTGCTGACATTCAAACTGAGCATCACAATGGCGCAGAAAGCTGACAGAAGTGAATTTAACTGGGTTTGCTTGTTGGTGCCAGATGGGCCGATCTTAGTGTTTCAGAAACAGATGATCTGCTGGGATTTCCACTCGCAACCATCTCGAGGGAAGAGCGGGCCTAGGAGAGGTGGCCGCCAGTGGGGGAGAGGTGTATGGGGAGGAGGCATCCAGAGATACGTGGAGAGGTTGGTGGAACCCACGGATGGAGGAAGGGGAGAAGAGATGATGATGAGGTTAAGCTGAATCCTGCTGTGTGCAAATGGAGAGAAGGCAGGGCCACGGTGTATTGATCCAGCTGATTCAAAGTGATCGATCAGTGAAAGCGCCGAGGCTGGTTTTCAGGTCACGAGGACAGAGAGAGGGACAATGAGAGAAGCCTCTTGATGATGGTGAGCTACATTAGCTCACCGGCAGACGCAGCACGCTGACGAACCTTTAAGGTTGATTCATGTTTGCTTCTCTCTCAGCGTGAGGACTAACTCCAGCAGCGCAGGGCGACGGCGGCTTAATGCGGCTCTTCTCGGAGGAAACAAACAGAGCTTCAGGTACGCTTTTCAACTCGCTGCACAGATTCCCACTAACACATTGTGGTGCTTTCATCGTTAGCAGGAAGTTTTTGTACGATTGTTTATTTCAGAGGCTTGAAGGAGACGCGTCAACACTGAGGAGGAGGAGAGCATGAGGAGATGAATGGAGTGAAGGAGGAGCCTGATGAAACAGGAGACGACTGTCGGCGGCTCCCCGCTCAAGGTTAGGGACCATCGTTGGATAATTTTAGTGTCAGACCGGAGTCACGCCAGGGAGAGGTGCTGAGCGCTGATCCATATCAGGCCAATGCTGAATCTGGAAGCCCTGCAGGTATCAGCAACAGGCTGCAGGAGGAGCGTCTGCCCAGCACAGACTTTAGAGATAATAAAGATGATTATGCTCTGAAAATAATCGTCCTGCCTCTTTAGAGGTTAGTGTTCTGGTTTTCCAGCTGCAGATATTGAGGAGTTTAATGTGACCGTGTCACCCTGACTTGGTCATAAACACCCAGCGTCCTCGTCCACCCCTGCACATCTGTTTGTTTTTCACATGAATCATATTTAAAGTGAAAGGAAATCCTTTAAAACATGCTTTTAATGATCATTTATGCATTCTTGCCCTGCAGGAGCGGGCGTCGTTGCAGGTGTGGAGAGTCTCTCTGGACCAGATGAACCCGCTTCAGACAGCGCTCACCGGTCAAAGCGCTGCCACCGCTGCTCGGTGTGTGGCCGGGAGTTTTCACGTCCCTCCCGCCTGGTGGATCACATGACTGCGCACACCGGTGAGAAGCCGTACAGCTGCTCGCTGTGCGGCAAACGCTTCACAAAGAAGATAAATGTGGCGGTCCACCAGCGGGTGCACACCGGAGAGAAGCCGTATTCCTGCCCCGACTGCGGCGTCAGTTACGCCCAGCTTAGCTGCTTGCGGCGTCACCGGCTCGGACACGCCCCAGAGAAACCCCACTGCTGCTCGGTGTGCGGGAGAGGTTTCGTCCAGCGGCGCCACCTCGTCCAGCACGAGCGCACTCACACCGGAGAAAGGCCGTTCCTCTGCTCGCTGTGCCCCAAGCGCTTCGCCTCCAGGACGGGGCTCGTCGACCACCAGAAAACCCACACGGGCCAGAACCTGTACTCCTGCTCCATCTGCGAGAAGGTTTTCTCCACAGCTTCGTCCTTCAGGGATCACGTGAGGCTGCACACGGGGCAGCAGCCGCACCCCTGCTCGCTGTGCGGCAAGAGCTTCAACAGGCCGGGTCTGCTGAGGAAACACCTGCAGAAGCACGCCGAGCAGATCCAGATGGTCAAAGTCGAAGGTGCTGACGGAGAGGTGAGTGTTAGACAGGTGTGGTCACATGACTGCCGGAAGACTTTGAAAGGAGAGATTTGTTTTTGTGTGTGTGTGTGTTGAGACGTGTCGCATTTTCCTTTTGTGCTGTGAGTTAAAGTAGGCGAGATGCTCGCTGTGTGATGGGCTGTTCGTGGCTCAGGATCACGGGCCGCTCCTCACAGTTTGTGTCTGTCATAAGCAATAACGTCAGATTCAAGCTTAATTTCAGTCAACTGAAGGTTAAAGGTCCTCAGCTTAGTTTCACTTAGTGACACGCTTTTCCCTGAACTTTTGGACTATCCGGGGACACCTCAGGACTCGGGTGGATAACAGGAGAAACACCAAGGTTTGCTTGGAGGAGCAGTTAGGAGGTGGACCTCAGAGCAATCCAATCCAATTCAATGTTATTTATACAGCGCCAAATCACAACAACAGTCGCCTCAAGGTACTTTATATTGTACACTAGTACATACAGAGAAAACCCAACAATCATATGACCCCCTATGAGCAAGCACTTTGGCGACAGTGGGAAGGAAAAACTCCCTTTTAACAGGAAGAAACCTCCAGCAGAACCAGGCTCAGGGAGGGGCGGGGCCATCTGCTGCGACCGGTTGGGGTGAGAGAAGGAAAGCTGACGTTCCCTGAGGAAACGTCAGACAATTCCCAGTGAAGTCGAACAGCAATGTGTCTCCCCACAGGTGGAGAACCAGATGTTGAACACCAGGTGTTTGATGTGTGTTAACGTGACAACACAGTGTTGGGACACAGCGAACGATGTTAAATGTCCCGTCTCCTCTCCTGTTTCCTGTCCTGGATCATTTTGTCTCTTTTTTTAACTATTCAACTCCAGCCTGAGGGCAGACTCATTGTCATGGACGACGCCCATCTGACCCCCATGTCTGCCATTTGATTCTCAGGACTTTATTTTAAGACACACAAAGTGTCGCCACAGAGGGTGAAATATTGGCTGAATATGTGTCATCTGTGCTCACACAGAAACTCTGTGGCGATATCAGCGTTACCTCCAGAGCCTGGTTCTGTCTTCACACTTAGAGGGAGTTCTTCCTCTCTGCAGTTGCCATGTAAAGATGTAAAGCTCCTGGTGTGAGTTGGTTTGAATTAAGAGTTGAAGCTTCAGGTTGTTCTCATTCTGTCGGAAACCTCAGGGGGAGATGAATCTTCACTGCTTCCTGTGTCAGAAGGACTTCTCGTCTGTCGAGAAGCTGCAGCAGCACCGGCAGCTCCACCAGAGGGCGCAGCAGTTCACCTGTGGCGTCTGCGGCCGAGAGTTTGGCCGGGCGTCGCGGCTGAAGGAGCACATGCGCTCTCACACCGGAGAGAGGCCGTACCAGTGCGACGTCTGCATGAAGCGCTTCTCCGTGCTCAGAGTGCTGAGGAAGCATCAGGAGATCCACAGCAGGGAGGAGTGCAGCGCCGCTGTTGCCGAAGACCAATCACAGCCTTCGGACCAGCTGGTGAGCAGTCAGCCCCGGCTTCACAAAAATGCAGAAATTTGAAACAAGGTCTGGATGTAAGAGAAGGATTATTTTGAGCCCTCGATGGAGGATGTGTTTGAAATGTAGCACCAGCATATGGAGTGAAAATAGTCTCAAAAGATTCGTGCGTAAACTACATTTCCATCCATAACTTCAAATTTGCACACATCAGAGTTACAAGTGGACAAGGAGTTTTGAGACTCATTTCACGTCTCAAGATTCGTGCGTGCACGAGGCGTTTACGGCTGGTAGAATGCTGGGTCATCAGAGTGTTCTTCCACATTAGCTCCAACTAACAGATAAAGCTTCTGCTAAATGAAAAACTATGTATCCAACAAGCAGACACACAAACGTGATCTAAAATGATCCATACAACGACTCGTTCTAAGGTAAACCGTTTGTGTTTAATGTATAATTGGCGCAGAGGTTGTTCTGTTGCAAAAATCCGGACAGTAGCAAGGCTAGCAGAGAGGAAAGAAGACAGATGGCGGCGCACCTCGCTGGTCAACCTTCAGAGGGGTAATTATATATATATAA
>VUQR01007816.1:9475-22320 GCA_015108515.1 Hemichromis elongatus | reverse complement strand
GGGAGGGGGGGGGGGGTTGGGGGGGGGGGGGGGGGGGGGGGGGGGGGGGTTGGTAGTGTGTGGGGGTGTGGGAGGGGTCAACCAAAATGTCTGCAGTGTCCTATGCTTGGGGTAAAATTCATCAAGTGTTGGTTTGGGGAAAATGTCAGAGTACTTGCCTCATCCTGTTTGGTCCACAAACATGCTCCCTTCCACTTTATTCCCCCAAGAGCATTAGCTGTCAGCAGCTAGTCTTTTTTTATTTTATTATTCTTTTTTTTAGCTTTCAATTCTCAGATTCTGCAACACATGGTCCCTTCATACCAGATGTTGCTAAAACACATGATTTATTATCATGTCTTTGTTTTTGCTTTCAGTTTTTATATAAGGTGTTCAGGTTGCCATGACAAAAAAATGGGGATGTCATGCTAGCATTTCACCCTAATCTTGCCTCACGCGAGCAACAACTTCATGGCCATACTGATTTCTGATTTCATGGAAAAGGCAAGTGAGGGGGAATAAGTGTGTGGTTGTGTGTGTGTGTCAGGTTGACTGACCTTGGGAGACTGTCCCTGTGCCGGCTATAGGGAGAGGGAAGAAGCAGGTAGCTAGTTTCCCAGCCACACATGGCGAGTGCCACAGCTGCAGTCAGCTGAAACCGAAGTGGCCTCTTTGTGAAGGCAAAGCGCTGCCCTCTGACACAAACAACAACAGTCCAGTGTACAACTTCAGCTACATGAGCAGACAGTATATTAGTTAAAAGGTTCATATATGAAAGGCTCAGGAAACTTAAAAGTAGCTTAGCCAAAGGGAAGACTGGTAAAATGATAAGAAATTTCAAAAGAACAAGCAACTCGAAGTACCAACCAAGGAGAAAGTGTCTTGAGTGATGGTGGATTTCAACATTTCTCCAAATGAAGCACAATAAATACAAACTGTATTACGACATTATTAGAATCTCAGTTTTCAATAGTCGATGTATTAACCAAATACCTTCTGAGAAAAATACATTTTAAAATATGGAGTTCGATTAACAAGGTAAAATTTCATTTCCTATGGCCCGCTTTATACTTGCCCTGTAACTGCTTCCAGCCCGTAACTATGTCATATTTGAAGATGTATGGCAACCTAACCTAGCAATTAATCCATGTACAGGCAGCTTTTGTTTTAGCCTGTCCTATTTTATTACCATTAATTACCATGACGAGCTGCTGAGTTTATTTAAAACAAAAAAGAAAAAAAATGTGTAAGCTGAACTTTGTAATACTTACTATATAATTTTGAACAAGTGTTCCTAAACACATTTTAAACTGTAGTTTGCACACATCCAGCTGACGATGCATATGAAAGGAGTTTACATGCACTTATCATGGGCATGAATGGCAAGGTAATTTTGAGCATTTAATCTTTTCTTTGAACTGTTTGAACTTTTCCCAGTAATCTGAATGATTGTACAGCTTACATCTTAAATGACTTGGAAAAAAAAAACAAGAATTGGGTGCACAAGTTTGAATTTATGTTGGATTTTCTTAATTGTTCACAGGGTCAAAATTAAATACATAAGGTCAAATACAAACACACACCCAACTTTGATGTTAGCCTGTTTTTTTTTCATTACAAAACTAGTTGTGACATGTTGTGTGCTTAAGATCGCTGCTCTGCATCCAGTTGTCTGTTTCAACCCTCTTGCTGTTGATTTGTGGAAAAGTTTAAGAATTTGAAAATAGTCCTCATTCTTCATTATTATATCCGCACTGTGCAAAGTAGCAGTGTCACTGGCACCAAAACAGCTTCAGAGCATGATGGTACCAACACCGTGCTTTACAGTTGGTACAGTGTTTTAGGTTTGAAAGCCTCGCATTTACTTTTCAAAACATACGTATTGTCGTTGTGGTCAGTTTTTGTTGACAAAAGCATGTGGCTTGTCCATGTGTGGAGCTGAAAATTTCAGTGGGCAGGGCCTTTTTTCATGGTCAGGACCCTCTTACTCCATGGTTATATGAACTCATTTCACTGTGGACAGGGCTCTGGTGTTCCAGAAGTTTCCAATTCAATGTGGGCTTGAGACTTTGTTGCTCCTGTGTTGTTCCTGAACACCCTAACCAATTTCCTCTAATTAGAGGGTGACAGGTCTTCTTTCAGATGCTGGCAAAGTGGGACGCATCAAGTTAAGCTAAGTTCACACTAATACGTTTTCATTTGAAAACATTATTTTCTCTCCATTTTGGCCTCCCGTCTACACTGAGATGGCGTTTTTGGTCAAGGAAAACGAAGCGTTTTGGAAACGCTTTCCAAAACGCATACATTTGGAAACCAAAAAGCTTTCGGTCGCAGTGTGGACAGCGAAAACGGAGACTTTTGAAAACGATGACGTACGTTATTCATATGATGCAGTTATGTAACCATTTCAGCCGAGATGGCGGACGGCATCTTGCAGCAGTTGTTTTGTTTGCTCACTGTTTTTGGTGGCCCTATTGAAGATTAATACGTATTCATTTGTGACTTGGAGCAACAACTCCACCTCATTATTATTTGGTGCTTTGTCTCACCATTTCGCCGCCACGTTTTAAAGAGCCGGAAAGTAAATAAAAACAATAGACTGAAATGATGCAGGTCAAATCGTCTTACATTTCGCGCATGCGCGGTACTGGAACGTAAGTGTTTTCGGCCTGGATAACTTGTACAGCTCTTGGAATCTGCAGTTATTTAAAAATTGATCAAAGGTACTTTCCCAACTTTTTGTATTTAAAACTTAATGATCAGACATGTAGTTTAGAATTTGCCAAAAGCTTCTGTCCATTAAGGAGTTCGGAAAGAAGAAAAGAAAAGCATCTGGACTTCTTTAAGTTTTCTTGAAGATGTTTCATCTCTAAGAAGCTAGAAGCTTCTTCAGTGAAGATTCCCAGATTTTAAGCCCTATGGGAGTGTCATGGACCGCCTATTGATCCTCTACCTAATCACACGAGCCAAGGTGTGAAAACATGGTGTGGGTCACAATCAGCCAAGGTTTTGGGTGGACCTATTGTGAAACCTAGCTCCACCCTATCATGTGATTTCCTTAGGTCAAATGTCCCAGGATGTGAGTGGGCGTTAAGGCATCTGAGAAGGGATCTCAAAACTGGATTATAGATGGCAGACAGTCGGGGTCGTAAACCCCCGCCTCTGTTCAAAGAGGCTGAATTTTGTCCTGTTGCGGTGGCTCTTCTATGTTTTGCCACGCGTTTATGTTTGGTCTCTCCAATGAAGAGGTCTCAGCATTCCTCGCTGCACCGTACTAGACTACGTTGTTAAGTTTGTGTTTGGAAGTTTTGTCTTCAGGATGAACCAGTTTTTGTCTGAGTGTGTGGCTGGGTTGGAAGTACACTGGGATGTCATCAGGGGATGACAATATTATTGCGTTTGTCTTTCTGATCCTACCTAGTAGGTGTCTGATCTTCTTTTCTGTGCATCTTTTCTGACTTGATGACTTGTCTTCAAGAAAGCTTTTCTTTCCAAGCTCCTTAGACTACGATGACCTGGATGACTGAGAACCTTCACAAGCCTTTGGTAAATGAGTGATTCTTTTTGATACACCCTGTATTTGGGGCAGTATGATAAATAGGTCCATCGTCTTTTGCTTCCTCTTCCTACACTGTTGATGTGTAATATGTATTAGCTAATGTAATAATTCAGACTTTATCACCAAAGTGTTAGGAATTAAGTTTTGGTGGGATCAGTTCCAATAGCTTGACTAAGACTTTGAATTACACATTCAACATTCATAAAGTTTCAGTGGGACTCCTTAAAAAATAATTATGTGTCAAAGTCTTCTATGGAAGCTTTCACTCCTAAAAGTTTGACTGTGCCAATCAATCAAATTGGCGTTATAGGAGAATAATATGTGTTTTCTCTCAAGAATGCCCGTCAAAGAAGTATTGTGGTTGAAACCTCTTCTGGACCCACAAAGGTGTCACAGTAAGCAAGGGTTGTCAGAGGCTTGTCACTGCTGGGTGGTTTGAAAGCATGAAAAATGCCCTCTCTGGGGAAGGAAGGACAAGTGCTGAGGAAAGAGGGACTGTGTTGGTGTATGTGTGCATGTGTGAAGACCTTAACTTGCTTTAGCCTGTTGCATCAACCCTTGTCAATCCTCTAGACAATAGGTCTCCATCCATGCAGTGGACCTTTTTCACCTTCAAGGGTGATGGCTATATTATTCAGCTTGACAAGCACTGCCACAGAGAGATCAAAATCTGCCTAATTGAATGCTGACAGTTTAAGTCCAGTCACATTCAGGGCTATATGGAGACTGATTATTTGAATAGGATTATTATGGGGTAAAGATTCCATCAAAAAGTAATTTTGGCAGGCTGAGGTTTCAGATTCAGCATCACTTATTTCTGACAGGAAAGCACCTTTGACACAGCTGACAGCTATGCCCTAAAAACAATATCCATCTCACAGAAGATTTATCCTGGGTGCCATCTACATTTTTCTTGGACGTGTTAAAACAGTGTTAGGCAGCTTCACCAAGATGACTGGTGACAATTTCTGGGTTTTAAACATTTAAATGTAAACATTCCCCAAGAATCATTAAATGGTAGTAAATGGTGTACTCTTCCTGCGCCACATACTGTTTACTCTTTGAACACTATTGAGTTCAGCTACACCCCAAGAAATTCAGTTTCAATCCATTTTTGAATGTATTTTTGTCATATTATTATCAGCCAGTATTGATGCTTTTAAATTAGTAAAATCTGTGTGACTATATTTGACTCTGCTATGTTTGTACATGCTGTAAAAGCTTCCACTGGCAAAATCTCATACTGTACATCCAACTTGTAATTATGATAACATGACTGAATGCAGTAATCCCAGGAAGCAAATCATGTCTGCAGTCAATACGTGGATGCAATATCCTTCATAAACGAATAAAGAAAAAGTTGGTAACTAAAGGTAACAGCATCTTTGAAGTAAGTGAATTTATAAAAAGAAATAAGTTTAACAATCAGTCCTTTAGAACTGGGTCAGTTCTGTTAAATTTAAACTAGTCACATTAATGCAACTCATCTGTATTTTCTTACATACTTACAGCGGTTTTAAACTACAGTATCTCCCAAACACAATGGTTAAGTAAGAGTTATCTGTTATTAGTGTGGTTGCTGTGCTCCTCCTGATGATGTGTTTTGAATTAATTTCTTTGCCCCCTGCAGATTTAATTTTAATCCATTGTTTGTTATCACAAACAGCTGCTCCATTTATGAAATATCTGAACTGGAGCCCAAACAATAAACTGGTGCATGCTGGTCTATCACAAATATGAGTGACAGCATATAAGCTGTCTGATAAGCAATGTGTAAGGCGTATGATATAAAAACTGTCACAGAACGATATGGCTGGGGTAATTCATCACAGTGTGTATTAGCATCTCTCTCACTATTGAAACATAAATTTGGCCTTTTAGGATACATCCATGTACACCATCTTTATGTAGCATGAGTATTATTTAGCATATCAAAACACATAGCAAACATACAAGCACTGTATCTGTTGAGAATGCAGTTCTGAACAGTATTCTCCATTCAGAAATCTGAGCAGAGAACAAAAGCTAATTAATTATAACATATATAGTTATTGTGTACCAAAAGACAATGTAATCTAAAAAGGAAATCATCCTCCTTGAGCTAAACGTCCTATTTTGGTGTGCTTCTTTTCTCATGTCAGTTGTGATAAGAGACAAGTAGAATGGATTATGCTTTTCCGGGGTCTCTGGGGATTGGCTTGGCTCTGGTTAGAATTCATTTAGTCAGATAGCCTCTGTGGATTATCCCTGTTTTCAAAAGCTTGCATTTCTGACAGGTCATTATTGTACATCACACTGGGACCTACTGCAGAGAGCATCATACAGAAAGCCCCACCATGCAGCTGAAGTTCTGTTCTGTGCCTATGTGTCCACATATTTTAAAATATACATAAATAAAAAAATAAAACTTGCTCCTCTGATACGCCAGCAGTTTAGTGGCGGACCTCATAGATCCTGTGCTCTGGTCTTCATGATCAATAGTGTTTATATACATAACCAGAGCCATGGGGAGGACTCATATGTACAAGCAGTGAATAGAATGCCTGGTGGTAGACCTGAAGCCTTCATTTAAATAATAAAAAATCTGTGTCAATACTAGGGGAGGAAGGAGGTAGGAGTTGATATTGACACCTCTGTGTTTCATGCATATAAAAGACAAAAGTGTCAATGTACTTGCATAAACATGCTTTCAGTACTTTAAGGCTACGTCCACACTAATGCGTTTTCGTTTGAAAACGCATCGTTTTTTCTCCGTTTCGCCCTCCCGTCCACACTGAGACGGAGGGAAAACGGAGCGTTTTTGGAAACGCTCTCCAAAACGCATCAATTTAAAAACGCAGCATTTTGGCGTAGTGTGGACGGCCAAAACGGAGCTTTTTTAAAACGATGACGTATGTTAGTCATATGATGCAGTCATGTGACCACTTTAACCAAGATGGTCAGACGGCATCGTACCGCAGTTGTTTTGTTGTTTTGTTTGCTCAGTTTCAGTTTAGTTTCAGTCAGTAAGTTTTTAGTGGCCATGTTGAAGATTAATATGAACTCATTTGTGACTCGGAGTAACAGCTCCACCTCATCATCATTCCATCTGACACATTCGGGGCTTTGTCTCGCCATTTCGCCGCTCATTTTAGCCGGAAAGTAAATAAACAACAGATGGAAATGACGCAGGTCGTCTCGTCTAACATTTCACGCAGGCGCGGTACTGGATGCGCAAAGGTGTGAAAAACGACTCAAAACGATAGTGTGGACGGGGATCGTTTTTCCACGAAAGCTCCGTTTTCCAAAAGATCCGGACTAGTGTGGACGTAGCCTAAGTCAAAGATAAGCAGGTAATTGTAGTGTTGCTATCAGTGAATCGAAATGATATTGACAGAATTAACCACTATTAAGTGTCGATAGAGGCTACAGGATACAGAGGTTAGCTACAATCATACATTCTGCTTTCTGCGATGGTCAGAAAACTGAAAAAAAAAATCTAAGTATGCTGCAGATACACCTTTTTTTTTTTTTTACTATTTATGTTAGAGACCAGCTTAGAAACATTTGTTTGTTTGTTTTTTTTTACTGAAATTAAAAAAAAAAAAACATTAGATACACAGAAAACAATTTCTGGGCTAACATTTAATCATTTCTGAGCACTGTTTATTCTGTGATACATTGAGTGCCCAGAAACATGAATATATTGTGCAATAAATAATATCTCATACTGAAACTTTATGAAATGGTGCCTCTGAGAATCAGCCAAATGGGAATGTGTTTACTTTTCAGCACTGCAAAATGAATCGCCATTACCCCTGGAGAGGCAGGCAAGAGGGGCTTGAAATTCAGCCAAACATGACTCCACTTGACCTCTAATAAACACAAATGATTGAGGCTCTGACAAAGACCTGACCTGGCTGTCTGACAGTTGACTGACAGTTGGACTTTGCTGGAGAGTATGCTTTATCTCCCCAAACTGAGACCGGCTCAAGAACAAGAGCAGACGGCTCATCACATCCCCTAAGAAATACGCAACTGGTTCTCAACATACAGTGCCTTGGTTTGCTGGCAATAGCTCCCAAAGAATAAATGTGCAAAGAATAATAATAATAATAATAATAATAATGATGATGATAGGACTTTATGTGCATGCTCGCTCAATGGGACTTCATATGAGTAAGCCCTCGCAATTTGCCCTAGTAGTACTGACCTGACAGCTATTAATGAGAATTAGAAGAAATTTCCAGTACCACACACAGCTAATATTCACAGCTAATTAGTGAGTGTTAGCTGCCTGTCTATCAAAACCGTGACAACAGAGAAGAATTACAAAGAGCTGCCCTGGGAATGAGTGGATATCTAGATGGGATTAATGTAAACAAGTGAGAAATTGTTGATGATGAGGTTCCTGCCTGTCGCTGGACCGTTCCTGGACAGTGTAGTGCAAAGAATTAAGCAGTGAAAATTGTATCACTAAGTACACATCCACAAACCAGGGAGCCTGTTGAATGCTAAAACGAGTAAAGACGGTCAACCAGCAACTCGGCAAGGTCACTGTTTCTGAATCTTCCTAGTAATTATTCTTGATACAAGGATTAATATCTAATTCCAAGCAAAGTCCTGGATGACTCTTTTGTTATTAACTTTGGTACAGTGGGGGAACCTTTCAGGATTATTTCAATTCAGTGATTACTTTGGGCCTAGCGGCTGATTGCAGACTGTGCTGGTAGGTTTACTCACCACATTGATTTCCTTGCCAATATTGAGGGGAGAGCTCCCAAGACATATCACCCTGCTCTCTCTACTATACTTTCTGTAAATCTTATTAGAGATGGAAGCTGATGGAAGCGCCTTCCCCGCACGATACTGAGAAGAGTACAAGGTTAAAGAAAAAGACAAGTTTGACTGAGGTTGAAAAGATGTTGTCTCCAACTTACAGTGCTTCTGTCATAAAAGAGATTAACGCCCGTGTGTGTTTACTGTGGGAGTGCCTGCCTGCCTTTCTACTGCTGAATGATAGTGAATTTCTGTACTGCTTGTGTAGCCACAGTGGCCCACAATGTCTGGTATAGTCTCACTGAAGAATATTTAAAAGTTACATTAAGAGCAAATTTGTTTCTCCTGCATCAATGTTCATTTATCTCAATTTTGAAAGGAACCATATTATGTTTCACATGTTATTATCAATATTATCTATTTTTGTTGCCTTTGTTTACGTCCTTTGTTCCACACTGTTTACAGGACTAATACCCATATCTCTGTCAATATCCGTTACCGGTCACAAAGGGGCAGGGAAACGATACCGCCAATCCAACATGGCTAATTAAAAAAAAGACACGTTCTCAATATGATAAATGCATTTATACTGTTTTTTCTGGAAGTCAAAAAAAACATGCTAACACAGAGAAAAGACCCATTACTATAGGTCATAAATGTAAATATAGCTATGTCTACTCTGTGAGAAGGCAGGAAACTGTGCAGTCATAAAAAATTTTTTACAAGCCAGTGATATGCAGTAACTGTTTATGTCAGCTTGTTCTGGTGTTGTCCTATAGCTGTTAGCAGTTAAGAGAAGTGCAGAACAAAAATGTGCATGAATAACTACAAATATCTGGAAACGGCTATCGATAACCAAAAGGGGAACACCAACGCCTGCGCTGTCTTAGAATAGTAAGATGCATTAATGTAGATAGGATCTTGGTGGTATTGCCCTATAAATCCTGCATCGACATCAGGAATTGAATCAGTGTCTTTCTCCATAATCTGATGGTTTGGTAATCTCGGTGTTGCAATCACATTTCCTGTAAGGGATCGTAATAAAGATGGAGCTTTAGTCCTGCTTACCGTGGAAGTAACTGACTTCTACATATTGCACATACTATGCTTGTTACACTGTTTTTTTTTCATAATGAGCTGTAGCTTTCCCTATAACTGCTCCCTCCCCAAGATGAAAAAAGAGCCAAGGACAGAGTGTGTGATACACAAATAAACCTCACACACATGCATACACACACACACACCCTACGCAAAGTTGCTGAGTCAGGCCCCTGTTGGGTGTTAGCTAATGATACCAGCTCACGGTAGATGGATAGTCAGGCGGCGTCTCACTTTAGAGGCGAAGGCCGGCTTAGCCATATTAAAAGCACAACAGTGTCGCCGTAGCGCTGCTTGGCATGCTGCTCGGCCTCTGTGTGTTAGTCACATAGAGTCACCCGGGGAATACTTTCCACCTCTACTGATCACCGGCCCGCACCTCCTGGCCCTGAGAAATCAACAGCCAGGATTTATAGATTTACCTTAGATTGGCTGTCCCGAATTTGTACCCCCATAAATACTTTTACAGCTTTGCTAATGCCACTGTTGGGAATAAACAAGGTTACAGCGGACAAGATGAGGCTGAGATTTAGTTGGCAACTCGAACAGCGCAGGGCAGAGCAATGAGGAAAGAGGTGTTATGTCAGAAAAAAAAAGAAGGAGGCAGCTCGCATTGGGGATGAGCAGTTTATAGCACGCAGGCTGCACTTTTACATACCGACAGAGGCTTTATGGGGCTATGCAATAACCAGCCGAGAGCCTGCGTTCGCTGCACAAGTTCAGAATGAAGTTCTTGCTTTCTTTGGAAAAGCTGAGCCATTATTAGCTCAAGTGGGGAAGGTAGGTGATTTTTTTCTGTCACTCATCGTGTGAAAAAAAAAAGAAGAAGTCCATCCATAAGGCTCCTAACATAAACAAGCTAAATATGCAATTAAGATGAATAAATAAGCTTCTTGGCATAAATAAAACTGATGACCTTGGTTGTACTTCTCATCAAAGACATTATAGATTAATTATTAAAGCACATTACTTCACTTCAGTTTTAAATGCTACTCATTCAGACAACTTCATGAAATTTGCAAGGATTAAAAGCATGAAATATGAATGGTCAAGCCATCACTCTCTTCATAATGAATTAGCATACCTTAGAATTGACACATTCACTCTTGGAAAGACTTGTAAGACTGATGACATACATACACTCTTGAGTTGACTAAGCAGTGCGTGCCTTCCTGCTATTTGCTCCGTCAAAGTCAGCAAAAGCTCGCAGTTAAGTTGATCGAGGCAGGAAGAAAATTCAATGATGGACATCAATTGTTTATAATGGTTTCGGTTCAAAAAGAGGTCAAGAAGAGGGACAAAGTGATTAATGCAGCTCGGCAGACAGCTTGTTCTGTCTACATAGATTTAATTTAGTCTCCTGAAAATATAAACATGATAGATTAAAAAAAACAAGCACTTAGAAAACATCAAAGGTCAAAACCTGCTGTGAAATAGAAATACAGCAACAAAATGATGGAAACAGGTAAAACCCTTGACCCTTTCAGTAAGGGTATTTGGTGGCTGTGTTTTGCTGTCAGGAGAATTTCACTGGAATGTTTTGGGCCCACTTGTCTTCTTAAACAGAAGGGTCATTGCAAACCAAGACAAATGTGCTCTGAACAGCTAGTTCTATCTTCCAGAGCCAAATTTCTACCCTGATGAGAAAGTGGCCTCTTCAAGACTGACAATGCCTTCATTCACAGGGTATCAGGGGTCACGGATGGTGCTGATGGTTTGATGAGCAACTATGAAGCTACTGCAGTTAGCACAGCTTAGCATGAAGACAGGGTAGCTTGGTTATACTGAAAAGCTATAATGTTTTAAAGCCCAATAATTAGCATAATTACCATTATAGTGTTGGCATTATATAGTGTGTACACACTGGTTTTGCATTTTATTTGATATATGTCGTCGTCTCTGGATGGAGTGCTAGCAGTTTAATGTTTTTCTGCTTAGCATCACTTTCATCACTTCCAGACTGACAATGCCCTCATTCATCATGAGCATGAAAATTATGTGAATCATACACTGTGGTCTTTATAACCCTTATAAAAGGCATGTTGTTGTGTTACATCCCTTTAATTTTTCACCATCTTGTATGTAAAATTCCTTTTACTGCAACGTCTTTTCAGTCCCCTCAAAACAAAGCCTTGTAGTGTGCCAGTGACTGACAGTTTGTTAGAAATGTTCTTCATGTTAAGTGAACATTCACAATGATGTTCTTTTTATTGATATGCCAGTTTATAAAGCTGGAAGTTTTCAGGGTCAAAGGAGTATGTTTTTTCTTTTAAAGAGAATACACTTTGAATGTTTTTCCACCTACACTAAATGGGTCTATATAAATCCTGCTGTAGAAAGCTACTTCACTTTCAAGGCAGCTGAAGGTAATACAGTCATTAAACATTGAGACCATGACAATCAAGGTCTCAAGGGAAGAAGCTTGGTTCAGGTGATCCCTGCTAAAGAAAACAAAAAAACCCTAGCAATTAGTGAAATAGGATTAGCTGCTACACCCGTGCACGTTAACCATGAAGGCACTGCAGTTAGCTAAGCTTAGCATGAAGTTTAGGCACAGTAAAGAGCTAGCTTGATTACAGAAAAGTTGTATTGTTTTAAAGCCCAATAATTAGCATAATTACAATTATGGTGTTAGCATTATATAGTGTTGATTAAACTACAACACTGGTTTTGCACTTTACTTAATATATGTAGTCGTTTTTGGGTGGAGCGTCTTTCTGCTAAGCATCACTCACAAATATATATCCTGAACGTTTCTTATTTATTATTGCCCTTACTGAGTCAACACAGATGTAGATACGATTTATTGTCCTATCCTCCAGAGTGTTTCCAGAAGTGAGTAAGAGGTTGATGAATTAACAATTCTGGCTAGATATCAAGCTTCTTTCTGTTTCGTTGGGGGGTGTAACCTTCTGAAATGTACATGTGTTACCTGCACCTGTGTCAAGACATGTAATACTTCTGTGGTAACACTCCTGTGGAAGTAAATGTAGGAATCATGTACATCTCATCTCATCTTTATGTTAATATTAGTTAGCAAACTAGCAAAAGATAAATAGATAAGCATTTACTTTAACAATTGTTTACAGTTATTAACCAATCTGTGTAGACTGGATGCATCCATATGAGGCATTGGAGGCCCTCATTGTAAACTTAAATTTACCTACTTTCTAACAGTTTGATTTATTGCATTGGATTAATTTGATCTGTTTGTTAGAATTTGGGCAGCTCAAATTTATGATTTTGATGATTTAATCTAAGTTTGTTGGTCAGTGTGGTGAGGTTTGCAAAGGTAGCATATAATTTAAAAGGCATAGTCGCTGTCTAAATTAGCAACATCGTGTGGAGAAAAGATGATAAACAAAAACCAGTCATCTAAATCAAGATTGCTGATACATACCTAAGCATTTTTAAGTGTGCATACTGAGTGCAGGTTAGCAGGTTTAATGTA
>VUQR01007807.1:0-10090 GCA_015108515.1 Hemichromis elongatus | reverse complement strand
GGAGTGCTTTTGTTTCTGTTTTTATGTTTGTGTTTATTGTATTTGGGTGGGATTGGTGGTGGGATGGGAGGGCTTCTCATATGTTGGCTTGTGTTTTTCTTTTACTTTAATGTTGTAGTTGAAGCATTGCTGTAATAAATGGTGTGTAAAAGGTCTCCTCTTGCATTACTGAGGATATTTAGTTTGCTGCCTTGCTGCTTAATTTGTTAATTTGCATTTCTGTCTCATCTCTCACATGTAGGCAAACTCCTAACTATTTCTGCTGAAATGATCCTGCAGTAATTAATACACGATGTGCTTTAATTATCCTAATTATGATAGCATTTACTTAATGTTGAAGTTTTTCCTATTCAGATTAGGATTTTTTGTTAGACCTAAATATTACATTGTGTGAATTATTTAGCTTTAGTAATTGACCTGCTGTAGCGTAAGTAGATACATATCTCTCCTCTCATTTGCTTAGATAAATGAAGCCAAGTGAGTCGCGTTAAGTAAATTTTTAGGGAACGAGCGCGAGGCCTTGTGTTAATTAGCGTAAGCCTCGTTACATCAGGTCTTCTTCTTCTCTTCCTGCTTAGCGCAGTCTATTCCCCTTTGTGCCTTTATCCCCTTGCACTGTTAATTTGAACAGCAAATGCAGTGTGGTTTCCAAATAGAGCAGTGCTGCACACAAGCTGCAATCATTAAGTGAATTTTCTGCCAGCTTAGAGCTGCTGAAATGTCTGTAATGGCAGGAAAGCCGGAGTGTTTTTGTCTTCTCCCATGTCCAGTGTGATGTGTGACATGAGCCAGTGTAATACAGTAATGGGCCTAACTGTCTAATCACTGTAATATGTGGCTGTTGCACTTGGACGTGACAAGGGCAAAGTGAGCTAATAAACACTGATTACTGTCACTTGAAATCAGCACAGAAGGCGGGGAGATGTTAGCTGCTAGAGGATGACCGTTTCTTTCTCCCTTTACTTTCTCTCTCCCGCTTTGAGCTCGACAGACGGGGGAAACAAGGTGGCGGCAAAAGGTCAGCCTGCAGGCTTCCCGTAAGTGATGGAATGACAGCGGGAAAGAGAGGGGTATAGATGGGACGCTAATGGAGAGAGAAAGAGCCGTCATCTCCGCATCTTGTCCCTTCGGTCGGTTAGATTGACAAGCTGCCAGCCTGGCCGACTCGTACTCCGTGGAACAAAGAGTAGACGAGGCAGGGCTTTCAATTTCCCCAGCCATCTGCCTCTTTCTGCTTCTCGTCGGCATACAGAGTTTGAAATCAAATTTGACATAGAAGTGGCGGTTTGTGAAGGCTGTGTTACAGTAGGTGCAAATGCCAAATCTGCACTCGCTCACGTGAGCACAGCCGTCCGTGCCTTGAAGGTTGCTGTTAAGAGCCAGAGCAGAGATGAGCCGACAGGCAAAATTTAAACCACGTTTAAGGAGGAAATATGAACTGCAGGGTGTTAGAGTTACGTCACACTGTTTGAGGACTGAATCACTTATGTTGCTATAACTTATAAAATTCTTATATTCTGGCGGGGTTTCAGTTTTTCATGGGTCATAATTTACTCATACATATTACTGGTTTGTGTTCTTAGTGTCCTGAAAGCTGCTCGGAGCTCAGATGGGCTTCTTCTCGCTGTTGTCCTTTAATGACTCTCGTAGACGTGTTGCTAGGCTGCAGCTAGGCAAAATGATCTGTGAGGAAATGCGGACGTACAGGAAAGTGTCAGGAGGTAGGTAGCACGTGTTTTTGAACATTCTTCGTGTGCTAGGTTTCACTGGTCAATATGCTCCAAACTGCAACAACAAAATGCATGGTGTCATCAGAAACGTTCATACAGGGACACGTGCAGGTAAAGCAGGTATATATACACAAGGATGCAAGTCGTGCTTTTCTCTCTAGCAGGCTCAGCCGACAGCCTCGGCCAGAAAGTTTCTGCTTGCACTGTTTGTGCCTTGAGATGAATGTATGTGTGTGTTTGGAAATGATGTTTTATGCAGTCTCCAGTCTACCAGGCCCTCATTTTTCTCCCTGCTCCCCAGAGACCATTTAACTCTTCATTTCCTCCCTGGATTACGGAGCAAGGACCACAGCAGTTGTTTGCATGTGCGCTCGCATCTGTGTGGTGAATCCTTGCTGTGTCTTCTGTGGAGCAGACTTTGTCTTCAGTAGTCGGGCGTTCTGATAGCCTCCATTCATTATTCAGCTGTACTCCGGCTGTACCACACCCCCAAGCAGCACAGAAATAAAACAAGGTTAAGAACTGGCATCAAATGTGTCTCGAAGGATCAAGTGGTAGGGTAGGGTGGGCTGGAGGTTTTCAAGACCGGGGAGGTATGGGCCTTTATCTGTGCACCATCTTTTATTAATTGCCCTGGTGCTTAGACTGCGAGCTTCTTCGTGATCATTAATGCATGTGCGGAATAACGTATTTACATGTTCTCATGCATTATGCATGGGCGGGGAGGGAGGCTTCAGTGTTGTGGAGGACCCTCTGCCCACAGGTCTGGTGTTGTCTGTGTGTGTGCGTGCCCCTGTCTGCGTACATGTCTGCGTGAGCCCATTTGCATTCGGCCACGCTGTAAAACCCACGCGTTGCCAGGCCCCTCTGCTGCTACAGGAAAGCGTTGAAGCATCGGACAACAAACAACCTTCCCTGCGTTTACAGACGGGCTGCTGAGGGTTTCGACTGTCTGACGGGCCTGACAAGCTGTAACCAGATGGTTGCTGAAGGAGTATGGGTTGTAAGTGCAGTGAAACACTTAGCTGCTCTCTTATGTTTCTTCTCACTCATAAAACCACCAGTGGCCGCTCTGTAGTTGCTGCTTTCTGTTTGCTTCTGCAATGGTGGAAACGGTGGAAGGTCAAAAGCCTGTGCGGTGGTGCTCCCTGGTTGAACGTGCAACCGTGTGCCACATGGCTGAGGTGCTCCATGCCTTCCCCCTTTCCTGTCTACTCTTCACTGTTGCACTGTCCAATAAAGGTGGAAAAAGCCCCCAAACATCTTTAAAATAACCTGATATAGTGATATAGCAAACAGAAAAAGCCAAAGAGAGATCTGTGTTGGGGAAAGCACTTTGGTGGAGAGAGCTTTAAAAAGGCAGAGTAGAGTTTCTCTCATGCTTGCTTTAAACACAGAGAAACAACATTTCGTATTATTTTTACATCCAGCAGGGATGCTGATCGATCATATCAAAGCACAGCTCCCGATTGGCCTATTCACCTCCGCAATTGATCACCCACTGAATCAGTCAAACCACAGTTCTCATATTTCCATAAACTGTAGCTCACCAAGTCAGCGATCTCTGCACCTGAGCCCGCCTTTATTTATTTCATGCATTTTTCGTTCTCTTATTTCTGCCTCCATTATTATAAGTCCAGAGTCAGCAGATCCCACTGGTATTGATCACTGGCCGGCCCCGGCAGCTCTTGTTTAATCTGTAAGTGAGCCCTGTGCCTCTCATTATTTTTTGTGCTGATTGCTGTGCGTTGTAATTTGTGTGTTGTAATTGTATCAGATAACTGCTGATGCGGTTGGTCATTATGCTGCCTGCTGCCTTACATCAGAACCAACACCGCGGGATAATTAGAATTGATTTGGTAACAATTTAATTAATCACACTGTTAAATCGCTGGTACTGACAGAAAACTCGCACTGTTGGCCTCGTGTGTGCACAAGGTTGTGTGCGTGCAGGTCTACAGGGTTATTAGTGGGCAGAAAAGAAACAATTTACAGAAGTGAACAGAGTAGCATTTAATAAGGCCAATTTGCTTCAGTAGTAATATTAGCTGGCAAAAAGCAAAAAATCAAAAAACCCTGAAACTAAATGTACTTTAAAGATTTGGCTGTTCAGTCTTTCTGTTTGTGTCTTTAATGAAGTTAAACTCCGGACAAAAGCCACATGTCACTCACAGTTATGTATAATGTTGAGCGTAATGCTAAAAATCATATATTATACACTTGTAATTCGTAGGGCAACTATGTAGACGTAAACCATTTATTGTACAAGAGTGTAAACATGTTTATTTCTACAGGAGAGTTTGTAATCCTAACATGGAGACAGACTTTGGAACAAGCCCCGAGCTTCATTTTCCAGCCTTAATTTTAATTCAGGTTTATTTCTATAGCACCAAATCATAAAACCTCAAGGAAAACCTATCCTACGATAATGCAGAGGAAACCCCCAAAATCACATGACCCTCTATGAACGAGCACTTTGGCAACGGTGGGAAGGAAAAACTCACTTTTAACAGGAAGCCGTCTCAAAAAGATGGGGACCACATTTAGTTTGAAACAAGTCTCGATAGCACGAGCGCAGGTTTTTTACTGGTTTAATCCCCAAATGAACAGCTGGTAGCAGTGAAGACTTTGGTTTCAGCCTTTCATACAGAAAAGGTTTGATTTATGAAAGAGTATCAAAGCGTTTGTTTCCCATGTTTGAGAATGCTGCAGACGTGCAGTTAGGTTTGTGCTTTCAGTAGTTTATCTCCTCGCACCGTTGCTTAGAGTATAAAGGACTTAAATTTAATTTTCGCTTAATGAAGCCTCTTGACATCCAGTTCAGGTAAAACAAAAATCATTGTGTATTTGTGTTTTGTGGGTTGATGCAGCTGAAGTCACCTTTCATGTGCCTATTGTGACTCCATGAGTATTTGCTCAGCTGTGTGCATACTGCACTAGGAAGAGATGACAAGAGGAGAACCACCGCGGCTGTTCTCTTTAGATTTATTCATCCTAAAGAGGTGCTGGAGTGTTGTTGTGTGCAAGCATACTCTTTGCTTTCTTCACAGCGTCACAGAAAACAAAGGGTCCTCGCTCTTGAAGGCCCTGATTGCAGTTATTAGGATGCACGGGCGCTCCTGGTGTGATGAGGCCTCTCCTCGAGGGGATTCAGCTTGGAAAGCTCCGCCGCTTGCCTGTTTTTAATAACAATCATCTAAAATTGCTGCAATTAGCCTGAAGCTACAAGGAGATGGAGAGCACAAGATGTAGAGGGGCTGGGGGAGTGCGCTAGGAAGGGCTACAAGCTCAGATTCAGTGAACCTTTCGAATGTCAGCTCCTCTTTCACATGGAAAATTCAAGAGGGCCTTTGTGTTCATTAATTATTAGCCATGAAAGTTAAAAAGATCCATTGTGTATTTTTAATCAGAGTTACAGAGGAAATCTTTGAACTGATTCCCAGTCTGGCCCGAGGCTACGAGCAGAGGTAGCCTCAGCCACCCCGAACATCCCCTCCAACCAGTCCTCAGCACTCTGCGTGCAGCTCAGCGCTCTGTTATTCCTGCTATGCCCAGGCAAGCTATTCACGCTGCTGCTCGGGCAAAAACAGCACAGTGGTGTGAAACCACAGAGGCTGCCGGTACAGTGTACACACAAGTCTGTTTTAAGAAGAGAAGCTGAGCGAGAGAGCTGACTCTGCTTGAAAAACACAAGCGCAGGCAGGAGAGCATCGAAGAGGCTTTCTGTAGTTGTGGGGTTTGATGTTTGGAGCGTAACTGAATGTTTTCCTCCACAAACAGGTTGTGCAGTATTTAACATTTGGAGGCATGTGCCCTCCGATGCCCTCGACGAAGTGTCTTTGCCTGAAGCTAAACTCGTCGTACCATTTTGCAGAGTTCAGTTTAGTATATCAACCAAAGCCGACTCGATTGTTGCGTTTCCTTTCAGTTTTTACCGTTACTGCCTCCTTAAATCATTTACAAATCAGCCCTTTATCAAGGTAGAAGTGCCGTTCCTTGACTAATACTTAAGGCTGTGAAAAAAAAAGAGTGGAGAGTGCATCCTTGGTGCGGTTATCCACTTACCAAATCAGGGCTTTAAAAGAGTAATTCACTAATGCAGCATTGGAACACAGTTAATCTTTTTATTCCACCAGTTCTTTTATGCATGAGATTGGATGTGATTTCCTCAGCTACACAGTTTTGGGTGTGATTTTTGGGCTTCGCTCGTATTCATCAGCCTCACTGCAGCTTCCTCTAGAAACACACAGTATTTTTCCACATATTTCAGCAGTGCGTCCCCTACAAACACAATATGAGACTGAAATTAGAAAAGATGTTCTTTAGAAGTGATGCGGTGTTTCCTTTTCCTTTCAGGTATTTTTTTGTCACATCCAGCTACGATTATTTGATGCAGCCTGCATTAAAAATGAGGTTAAAGCTGTCCGGCATAACTGTTCACTCACCGTCTGAGTCAGAACTGCAAGAGGAGAGCTTGGTTTCAGGTTCAGTCGGTTTCTGGGCGTGTGCATGCAGTGACACATGTGCTTCACCCACAGCTGTAGCTGGTTGTGAGTGGATCTGGCTCTCCGGGACGCTTCCTCCAATGAAGCTGAGCTTTAAACTATCAGTGAAACCAAAGGAGAGAGAAGGTAACCAGAGGGGAAGGAGAAAGACGTCTGCTTCCAGTTTGTTTTATTGTCTCTGTTACTGGATTGTGGCAGTTAGTGTGTCTATGCTTGTGTATGTGTGCGAGAGAGAAAAGTGTAATCTAATGCATTTTGTGTTTTTGTGCTTTTCTTTTAAGATTGCTCTTTTTCTTTTTTTGTAAAAGCCGTTTTCTTCTGTCCTCCTCCTTCAACACCTCCTCCTGATGTGTTGTCATGTAGCACCACCCACAGGTCAGCAGGAGGGTGACAGGCTGGCGCGTCGCTGAACGCTCTTGTCAGGAAAGAAACACGCGAGCGTGACTGAAAGAGCAGCAGAAGCCTGCGGTCGTGGGCTGAGAATCTAATCGAAAAGCTCAACAGAAAGCAGAGAGATTCTCAGTCGTGAACAGAGAGAGCCGTGCCCGCCTCATTGTTGCTTCTTGTGGGACGGGGAGAGAAAGTACAGCGTACACAGGAGAGCCCGGCACACTCTCAGATTCACTCTTTGTTCAGGCTGTGCTGAATTATTTACCCGCGTGTTTAAAAGACCGCTCGGGGGAATTTCGACATTAGCTCTTCGGAGCCCGCGCTCAAGTCGTTCTGGCCCACAAAAACTTGGCATCCTTTAATAAATGGAGTTCATACAGACAGCTGTAATTGAAGAGTTATCAGGAAAAATGGGAAAAAAGTTTCGATAAAAAAAAAAAAAAGCAAAGTTGAAAGTGTGCTTTTAAATGCATTGGATGTTTGTTTTAACCTTGTTCTTGGCTCACATCGTGCCTTCCTGTGAGAGGAAAGTAAAAGCATTTCTCACCCAAGCCCCCAAAGCTCCCTCTTACTTTTAAGATCGCACCCAGCTTTGCAGGTTTGTTCTTTTTTTGTTGGGGATTGAAAACAAGCCTTGCATTGTTCTCATTTGCATTCACCCAGCGTCTGTATAATTTATAATTCCACTACCTTTACGCTCTTTGAAATTGCGATGCAGTCTGACAGTCTGACACTTTAAGGTTGCAGCTTTTTGCACAAACTAATGCCTGCAGTTTTGTAAACTTACTGGATTTTTTATAAAGTTTATATATATATGTATATATATGTATAAAGTGTTATAAAGTGTACTTTCTCACCAAAAGTTCAGTTTTGCATAACGGCATTAAAAATAAGTAATTGCAGCAAATGCTCAAATGCCCGGGCTCAGTTTTTTACTGTGCTTGGCAGGAAATAGATCACTGTTGTGATGGCGTGAGGAGCGGACTGGAGGTTTTGTTTCGGGTCGCGCTTCATCGTGTAGTCTGAAAATACTGGGATTAACTTTAGAGGTTACATCACTGCTATCGTTGAGGCAGGTCAACGTGCAATAAAACAGAGTTGATTATGAGTTGACCTGAAAAGAGATTAGTTGACCCAGACCGAATTTCACGCCCACCACTGAGACCGAAACATTTCCAAACTGCTTGCGACTTTGCTCCGAAGTCATGTTTAATCTTATCAGCTGCCGTGATGGACAAGGTCTGGTGCAGGTTATCCCTCGTTTTAGTGCTCATTAGCTACAATTATGTGAGATCTGCCTGTTTGGCCCGTTCTTTGTGGGGGATATTTACCCCTTTTTTTTGGCAGGATAATTGATTGTGGCTCTGGAATATGTGTACACAGCCAGCACTAGCGAATGTGCAGCGATGATTCTATGATTCCTATTCCTGGGTTGTTTGTGCAGTACTCCTGCCATCGACAGCCTCTGTAGTTCAAAGCATTTTGACACAAAAGCTGTCACAGTGGAAAGCCACAGAAATGCAAAGTATACCCCCGCATTACTTCCTTCCAGTATTTCTTTGATTAGACCTCTGTGGATTCTCGCGCTGCTTATATAAAGTCATCTCACACTGGTCTATTTGAAATGATTACACCAGTTTTGTTCCAGTAAATGCCTGAAGTTTCGAGTGATGAACCTCAGGCTGAGAACCTAATTTTCCCCAGCAAACTCAGAAAGCCACAGGCGCACTCCCACTCCTGCAGAGCCTGCCTTTTAAATTGTGTTTTATTTAATTTTCTGTGCTATTCACCAAAATTTCCACACCGAGGGTTGCAGAAATCATTTTCAGCGTTTCCCCAGGGGGGGTGGGGAAGCAGCATTCCCCTTTTTTCCCCCACTTCCTTTTTGCTACGGCACAACCAGGGGCGAGCACAAAAGGGAGACAAACGGCTCAGTATCAGCTGCGATTTCCTGAATAGCCCAGTGGGAGCGCGGGAAGTCGGGGTGCATGCAGCAGATCGGCGTTGCCCTGAAACAGCAGCCGTGCTGTGAAGGAGATGGCTTTTCTCTGAGACAGTCCGACTGTGAGCCACGGGTCTGCAAATGAAACGGCGGGGAGGAGGGATGCAGCCTTTACAGATTCAAGGCCTCCGCCGCCTTGCCGGGCATGTCTGCTGCTGCGGCGAGGCAGAGGGGAAAAAACCAGCAGTGGATAAACAGACAAAGAGCTGCAGATAATTCTGCTGAAAATACAGTGACGCTGCTTCCTGCTGTTTGTGAATTCATCAGGCCTCATGCTGTGCCACTAGTGATTTCTAAATATATGCAGCTCATCTGATGTAGATGTGTAAACTCTGTGTAGGGTTATGGATGGCTGTGCAGACAGATTGTTTGCTCTGGGTTCTCTGTGGTCCTGGTGGGTGGGATCTGTCAGCACCGTCTTACATTGTTTTCCACATGAGCTTTATTGAGTTCCCAATTACAATGCTGGTCCTCTTGTCTTGGGCTCAGTGCTGCTGCTGCTGCTGAATTGACCTTGCATTTTTGCAAGGGAGTGCTTTTGTGTATTCAGGCCAGCAGGCCTGTTAGGCAGGCAGACAGCGAGGCAGACTGACTGTTTCTCTCAGGCCCTGCTCTGGCAAGACCCTGCTTAACAGGCATCAGGCTTACACACTTAATACTTGGGATGGGGCAGCAGGCTTAGCTCTTAGCTCTCATTGCAGCTGACATTGTATCAGGCAGTAAGACAGGACCAGACCGCTGCAGCCTTATTAGCCCTGTCTGAATTGGCTTCCCTCTGTCTGGCAGTAATGTTCAGTGAGAGCGGCTGCTTTGGAATGTAATGGAATGGGTAGAAATAACATGCACACTAACACACGGAGAGCCACCTCCTGCTGGTGTTTTCTCTAAGATCACCTGAACAACAGAGGAAGGGGCACAGAGAAGGCACTTGCAGTAGGTGGAGCTCTTGTGTTGGATTTTGATGTTGGAGCTTGATTCACCTGCTTGTGAAGGACGCTCCAGCTGCCTGTGCTGCGTGCGCTGCGTGCCAACACGTCCTTTCAGATGATGCTTATGCAAAATGCATAGATGGCATATAACAAGAGATTTACAAGCCTTCTGTACACTCGCACACGCCTGGTAATGTAAACATGTTTTGAGTGTAAAGCTAATTGACAGCTCGTGATTGGTGGTACGACAGTGCCAACCGCTTGCATTTACATCTTAGACCTTATTAGAAATTGTAAATGCAGCTTCTGTTTTCATCTGGTAACAGTGTGTGTGTGTGTGTGTGTGTGTGTGTGTGTGTGTGTGTGTGTGTTTGTGTGTGTAGGATGCAGATGCTTTATTTACTGCGTACAACCCTTCACACCTTTCTCTCGTGGCTCTCTGACACCTCCGTGCACTGGAACAAACATAAATGTCTCCCCGACAATTCCTCCTTGTCCTGCCCGTTTTCCCTCCCCCCTGCTCTCCCTCATTCC